>VZTL01072761.1:0-68476 GCA_013400535.1 Scopus umbretta | reverse complement strand
ATGATTCTATGATTCTGTTTTTCTTTCTAAGTTGGAGTGAGATAGATATACACACACACATTTACGCAAATGCATACATACCAACATATATATTTAATTTGTTATATTTTCCCCTGAGGGGAAGCATTCTGCTATTCTGCTTTAGGAGGGCTGAAATGAAAGTGTTCAGCTTCCCTCCTGTTTTTCTATGTCAAAGGAACTGGGAAACTAGCCATCCCACGACAGCCATTGATGATGGAGGCCAGCTTCTTGCTGATCACAGCTCTCTCTCTGACCATCAGATGTATTTCTGAGGAATTTGGGAGCCTACAGTAGTGAAGGGAGCAGCCTAACAAACCACGTCTTTTCCAGAGACCCAGAGGTTTTAGGCAGCTTCAGCAGCTGCTGGGTAGACTTCTAGAGAACTGGGCAGGCAGCAGAGTTGAGGAGCCAGAAAACCTCAGTGACTATTCTCCAGCCTGGTTTCCATCAAAACTTGCAGTGGAATCAACATAATTCTGTTGAAAATATAAAAGTCAAAAAAATCAACAGTGTCTGACAGCAGTCTGTTCTTCCAGCTGTTCTTTCTGACTAGCTCTATGTATTCTTCCTTAGTGAAGAAAAGGCTGGCTGGGGCTTAGGTAATAAAACTCAAGTGCTTCAATAAAAATGTCTTATTGTCTCATTTATCTAACTGGCAGCTGTAGGACTGGAGGGTTTGCTTGCTTGTGCCTGCAGCAGAATGTTTCGTTTCCCTGAATGTGTCCAGACCCTGGAAGACAGAAGTGACGCTGGAGGACAATGATCTGTATCTAACCTTAGACCTCTACAGTGTAGATATAATGTGAGCTAGTTTCCGTGAGTGCCCTTTGTAGTCAGTGGAGATAAACAGGTATTTTTGGACCATGATTCTTCTTGAGTTATTTTAGATACCTGCTTTAGGACAAGATGAACTGGATGTGAGAAGTGCTTGATTCTCTCATCTGACTGTAAAAGATGTCCAGTGAATTGGTTCAGGTGCAGGGGGGTACCCTGAGTTTTCTGCCTAGCTTCCCTCCTCGCTTGACATACTTCTGACACCAGTCCTATCACCACTGGCTAGCTCCATAGGAACTTCAGTAATGTTAGATGAAATTTTCAGTGACATCTTATTGATGGCAGTGGGGCATGGGGCACGGCTTCTCAGTATGCTTACCTGTTCCCTCCTCTCCAAAAAAACACATCAGGACTTGAGGTCGCTGGATCTTATGAAGCACTTGATTAGCGCGAGAGCTCACAGAAGGATGTACAGAACTCGCATGTCTGCTGCATCTGGCTGCATTCCAGCTGTTTTGGCATTAATCTATCTGTAAATGCTGAGGTTTGAGTTTGGTTTTTCACGTGGTAGTAAGTAATCAGTCTTGACAGAGCTGCGTGATTCTCCAGCAAAACAGCACTGAAATTGAAACAATTATCGTTCCTTGCACAAGGGAAACAGCACTTTATCTAATGTTGTCAATAGTGATTAGGTTTACCTTGCAGCTCCTGGTAGCATAACTGGCAAATTGCAAATTTTAATGCCATTTGGAGGAACATTTTAGAACAATAACCTCAATGGTTAAATTAATATTGGAGAACATGAATACTTTTGCTAGAAATGCCTCTCTGTCTTCCATAAGCTTGTCATGTTATACTTACTCAGAAATAAAAGTTCTCTGAAGAGCAGGAGACTGAAGTACATATTGATCCAATCATGGGTGACAGATTCGCAGACCTCCTTGCCTTGTTGTTCTGGATAGTTAGTTTTTACCTGTGCTCCCAGGTCTCATTCTGCAGTGAAGCACTGATGTGACTAGTAACTTATAAAATGCTAGTTACCATTTAAATATCTAGCCTATTATTAGGAATTTCTGCTGCATGTTTTTCAGTTCTTGATGCATACCTTGACATGCGGAATGTTTACTGTATTTATGCTAGTATTGCTCACCTGCATGTACAGAAACACCCTCACAAGGAAAATAAGAAGTAATTTCCTTTAACAGGTTTCTATTTTGTACTCTCATCGTTGCCTTAAACAGGATATCAGTAATTGCTGCTGGTGATTCATCAAGCTACAAACAAGGGAAGCTGGCTTCTTTACCTCTGAAAGTTACCTGCCCCAAAACATATGCATAATTTAAAATAACCACATTTTCAGATTTGTGGTTCAGGCTATGTCCATTCGGACAGCTAAATGCATTAGATACACCCTTCTCTGTCTCACAGTAACTGGAACATGTTTACAGTCACTTGTATAATAACAAAATATACGTCTCTTCTTACAGCTGATACCAATGTGGTTGCCAATGATACAGTCAAATCTAAAGGTAAGTTGTTTCTAGTACATTATCCTTTTATTCTTAGTGTTACACATTTCTGTAAATTCTGGAAATAAGATCACTAGATGTGGTCTCCAAAAATATAATTTTCTCTCTGAAAATAGATCACTGTGGTATATCCAGATGCACTGGATGGCTCAGCACTGAAGGTCTCAGGTGTGAGCATACACAAAGCACCATCAGCTAAGATACTTGTCCTGTAATCAGTACTGCTCTTCCTTTCCCTTATGAAACACTTTCCTCTAACCAGGTTCTGCAGCAGGGCATTTCTTCCCTGTTTACTGAGATTTCTTGTTCCCTGAGCTGTGATTTTCTTTATGTCTTAGGCTTGAGAGTCCCTGACAAATCAGGATTGGGACTCTTGACCCAGGAGATGGATTTTGGTTCTATGGCAGATATTGTGGGCCTGCTTGCTTGGGTAAAACTGTGCCAGCTGGCCCTGTTTGTAAGAGAGAGCAAGGTGGATCACTGTGGTTTGCCAGTCAAGAAAATTTTGGTGATGACAATAAAAGTGTGGAGTTGTTTCTGTAAGGACATTTGCCCTTCATGGCAACACTACAGTGCAGGATGTGGAAGAAAGAAATGTGACATTGGGGCAGTGGAGGAACTTTCTCTGGCCAACAACCAGTACCTTTCACAGGGCTGTATTAATGTATGTATTAAAGGAAAGAAATGGAATGTTTTGCGTTATTTCAACAGCATTTATCTGCTGGACTCCAGCTGCGCCTCCAAGCCATCCAGAGCAATGTCAACCATCACAGCCTAAGGATGTTACAGGGGTCAGGACAAATGAACAATAGCTCATCTGTGCTCCGCAAATGGCTACAGTGTACACAATTTAAAATGGCTCAAGTGGAAATTCAGTCATCAGAAGCTGCATCTCAATTTTATCCTTTATGATTCATGTAATTTGTTCCAAATGTTCATTTTTAGCCTAGCAATAACAGGGTTAGAGCTGTAAAAGACCTTTTGTATAAATCGGTATACAGAGTATATACTGTATCTATACTTTTTAGCCTAGGACAGATTGTGGAAAAGCTTATAATGGGTGAAGCTAAGAGCCTGATCCTGCCAGTCTTTAATTACACTTACTCAGGATCAACAGGTTCTCAAGTCTGCATTCACAAACATGTATTTGCAGGATTGGACTCAAATCTATCACATTGTACATATCTCTCTGATCACTGAAGTATCTTGTTCTTAAATGTTTCTTTACATTATTTTTGAAGCTAAGACAAAAACCACTTTTCTTTAACTTCTATTTTTTTTAAAAATAGAATTGTGGGTATTCACAAACATACGGAAGTGCTATGTTGCTATTTTTTGATGATAACAAAAGAAAACAGGGTTTTTAGGAACCTTTATAGGAGTTTTTTGGGGGGTGTGTCTGGATTTTTTTTAGATTCATAGCTGGCAATGCAATAAAACTTGTCACTATAAAACAGTGATGTTCTAATAAGGCTTTTTGTCATCATCTTCTGGGAAAACAGCAGCTTGTAAGGAGAGTTATTATAAAGTGCACTTAGAAATTAGGTTGTTAAACTGTGCCAATTCATTTGTCTTTTTCTTCAGTACTGTTTTCCAAAACTGCCAAGTCTGTTTGTTTTTTTTTTTTTAAATACTGCTTTTACTTCATTGATTCTGTGCTGCTCTTCTTTGTAGGTTTCATGGAAGCCTCTTTAATTTTGTGACTACTGTATTGTATTCTTCTGTCAATACTTGTTTACAGTGCAATTAAAAATGGATATTCCAGACGTATTCTTATTGATGTCTACAGAAATTATGTTGCAGACTTCAAGAGGAGCACGAGTGGACCTGAACTTTTGCATGATATTTACAAATCACAACATTTGCACACTATTGTATTAAACATGATGTTTAATAACAGATGGATTTTAATAGCATTAAGGGATTCAGCCAAAGCCCATTGGAATCTAAGGAGACTCAATTAATTCAGTGGATTTTACATAAAATCTTGAGAGCACCGTGATTTGCCACCTCTTGTAACTAATATTTAAATCTGTGCAATCACAGTTGTATTTTCTGTATTTATTCCTGTGATGCACTGATTAGAAGAATAACAAACACACATTTAAGTTGTGTATTAGTATGCTATTAAATTCCTAGTCTTTATTACCGCTCTCAGAATCAATATTTTTCCTCCTTGATTGCATGGAAGTGGAAGGCATACCTGTAAAGAACTGCTTGAGTACATTTCAGTTGTTGTGGAAGGTCAATCTTTCCTCAGTGTATTTACCAAAGAAAAAGTGGAAGTATTTGCAGATATGCCATTAAAGTCCCAGTATGCTATAAAAAAAAACCAACAACCCCCCAAAAAAACTAACCAACTACTCAAACAAACAAAAGATGGTGAAGCCTATGCTAGCTTGCTTAAAAGGTGCCCTTCTGTGTGTTTTCAGTGGAGAGAAACTGATTCAGCTATCCTTCCTTACTTCCCAGATTCTCACATTAATATAGTCTAGGTTTAACCCAGACCGATCTATCCAAAAGAAAATCTAACATTCACATAAGCTGGTATTTGCTTGAGGTGAGTGACTTGCATCTGACTAAGCAGAGTTTTTGTGTTTCTGGAAAACATTTCTGTCTTGATGTTAAGATTATTAAGAGATCCACAAGATGATAATTTCTCAGTGTTTCAGGCACTGATTTTTGTCATGCTGAATTGAGATGGTACAGGGCTGCATGCATTGATAAGGGAGGGTTTCTTCCCAAATTTTCATAGTGGTAAGAGAGGGAAGCAGCATGGTTTCTCCAGCTTTTGACTGACTGTAGGGAAGAAAGAACGAAGTGATACAAAAATGATTATACATGTTCCTATCCCTTCCTTTTTCTGCTCCCTTATCACTTTCTAATCAGATAATAGTCATTACGTGATCATAGAATGATTGAGGTTGGAAGGGACCTCTGGAGGTCATCTGGTCCTGGCCCCCTGCTCAAGCAGGGTCACCTAGAGCCAGTTGCCCAGGAACATGTCCAGATGGCTTTTGAATATCTTTTGAAGATCTTCAAGGACAAAGACTCTACAACCTATCTGAGAAACCTGTGCCAGTGCCCAGTCACCCTCAAAGTAAAAAAGAGTTTCCTGATGTTCAGATGGATTCCTGAAGGCCACTTTTGCTAGTAAAGGCTGAGGCAAAGGCGGCACTCAGTACTTCAGCCTTTTCCATGTCCCGTGTAACTGGATTCCCCATCTTATTCAGCAGTGGGCCCACATTTTCTCCAGTCTTCCTTTTGTCACCTATGTACTTACAGAAGCCCTTCTTGTTGTCTTTGACATTCCTTGGCAGGTTGAAATCCTGCTGGGCTCTAGCTTTCCTAGCCTCATCCCTAGATGATTAGAGAATGTCTGTGTGTTCCTCCCAAGATAATCATCCTTGCTTCCACCTTCTGTATGCTTCCTTTTTGCGTTTTGAGTTTGGCCAGGATCTTGTTGTTCATCCACACAGGTCTCCTGGCTTTTTTGTCTGACTTACAACTCATTGGAATGGACTGCTCTTGGAGGAGGTTATCCTTGAATATTTACCAGCTTTCTTGGGTCCTTCTTTCTTCCAGGTCCTTATACCATGGGACTCCTCTGAGCAGATCTTTGAAGATGCCAAAGTCTGTTCTCTGGTAGTCTAGGGTTGTGAGCTTGTTTTAACCCTGCTCTCTCCCCTCAGGATCTTGAACTCCTCCATCTCATGGTCACTTCAGCCAAGGCTGCCTTTGACCTTCATATCCCCAACAAGCCCCTTGGTGTTGGTCAGTATGAGGTCCAGCAGGGCACCAGTCCTCATTGGCTCCTCTATCACTTGCGTGAGGAAGTTGTCATTGATGCACTTCAGGAACCTCCTGGATTGCTTATGCCCTGCTGTGTTGTCCCTCCAGTAGATATTGGGGTGGTTGAAGTCCTCCATGAGGAGCGGGGCTTGCAAATGTGAGGATGCTCCTAGCTGTAGAGGGACTCATCCGCGTGTTCTTCCTGGTCAGGTGGCCTATAGCAGACATCCACTACAGTATCACCTCTACCTGTCTTCTCTTTAATCCTTACCCATAAGCTCTCAGTTGGCTCCTCATCTATCCCCAGACAGAGCTCCATGCACTCCAGCTGCTCTCTCACAGAAAGGACAAGCTCTGCCTCCTTGTCTACCCAGCCTGTCCATGCTAAAGAGCCTGTAGCCCCTCCGTTGCAATGCTCCAGTCATTGGAACCATCGCAGCACATGTCTGTGATCCCAACGAGACTGTAGCCCTGCAGCTGCACAGAGATCTTTAACTCATCATGCTTATTCCCCATACTGTGTGCATTAATGTACAGGCACTTCAGAGAGGCCCCCCAGCGTGTTACTTCCTGGAAAGGGTTTTGGGGATTTCTCCGTAATGTAGGAGAGTAGGCACTTCCTTGCTCACATACAAAATGCTGGTGGTGATCCCAGTTAGGCCCCGTTTTGTTGGTTCTGTGATCCCTTCCCATCACACCACCTCAGGCCCTTCATTCATTGAACCTGTCCGTCACTCCCTCACAGGGCTGCGGTTCAAAACTGACTATGTCGAAGGCAGTTGTAACTTTGGGCTTCAGGCAAAAAGGACCTGTGGACTGTGTTTTCTGTGGGGCTGACTCCTTCCATTCCTGGGCTGTGTCTTCTACATGCCTGTGTTTGCAATACAGATAACTTTGCTGGGTAACCATGCAAATAGGGCCCAGGTTCACTTATTGTGGGGTTTGGGGTCACCCTAGTGAAATGGAAGTCCTGAAAGCAGGACACAGAGGAGAGAGAGATTCCTGCGTTTTGATCTGCTGTGACCTGTTGAATCTGAAAGACAACTGAAAGGCCATGAGAGGGAGGAAATATGAGGACCTTGGGTGTGAGGTGGGTGAACTCAGGTGGGTACAAGGGGGATTGTGGAAACTTAAAGGATGAAGACAGATGATTTGTGGGGAAGAGCAGAGCCTGAGAAAGTTGATCTTTAAAAGTCACTTCTAGAAAGTAGAAGCCATGATCAGGCATCTCACTCAGTGGGCAATGAATGTAGGCAACGTGGCAAAAGTGCCTTCCCTGCTTAGCAAAATCTCTGCCTCAAAGCATCTAGTATTCAGACTGGAAAAACACTCAAAAAAAGCAAATATAGTGGTGGGTTGTTATTAAGCCAAAACCAGACCTGCTGAATCCAGGTCCATAACTAAACACTTTAAGACGTTGTGGGAATTTGTAGCTGGTTTGAGCTCAGGGTTTAGAGGCTGGTCACAGAACGTACTTTCATACCTGAACATAGGATTTAGTCTGCATCTGTCACCAATTGTAATTAATATGGTTCTTATAGAGCTGTTATATGTAGGCAGATGAAGACTGTAAATATTAATTGAGAAGCTGCTTTAGCGTAGAGAATACAGCCTGGAAGAGGGTATGACCAATGATTAGGGATATGTTGACTAATAACGAATAACATGGGGCTTGACCAGATGTGCGTGGTTTAACATCTCATGAAAATCTCTAAGTGCACTCTAGGCATCTAGAAGTACAGATATCTGCATTAATTGTTTTTAAAAGCACTGTAAAATATATATTTACAGTGCCTGAGGTTAATATACAACTCAACAGAGTCACTCACATTATCTCTCTGAAATAGCCCAGAGCAGCAATTCTTTGTATTCTGTAGGAAGATTAGGAAGTAAACAACATTTGGTGTTCCCTGAAAATGCTACCAAATAGCAGAGGCCGATCTTCCTGCTCTGCCATACTCCCAGCATGGCTGTGTCTCTGGGGATGTGTCACCAGGAGCAGAATCCATCCTCTGTCTGATCGTACAGAGCTGCCGTTTAGGAACAGCGTTTAGTCATCTGTTGCCATAAGCTGCTTAAATCAATGCCTGTTACCAGGCCTGACCTAGTAAAGGAATCAATTTACTGCGTGCTGAACTGTGAAATTTTCAGCGGCGCGGGGCGCTTTGGATGAAGCGACGGTTAAAACCCCACACCGGCCGTGGCGCGTCGCACCGCTGGATTACGTAACTCGGTGTCCTGAAAGCGGGGTTAACTTCAGCGCTGGGCACCTCAGAGTGCTTCCCGGCTGCCTGTCGAGAAAGCCGCTGTCTGAGCTACGTGCAGGACCACACAAACAAAAGGCTTTCGCAGCACGTCAGTTACTATCTACATACGTGCCTTATCTTATACGTAACGTTTCTGTGACATCTCATTAGAGCCGCAGCAGGGTCAAAGGCCCTACAAACACACAGTCGGTTTTCTGGCTTTGTTTTTCATGCTATGACAGGACTCGATGTGCTCTAGGACTGACGGATGTTCTGGGCCTGAAGATCTCTCTGAACTCTGGCCTGCACGGCCTCCTTTCAAGCTGGATGAAGATTACCAGAGCCCGGAGCTGTTTAGTCTTTGCTAGCATGTTCTGGAAAAGAGCTCTGCAGCAAAGGTTCCTGTGCTGTTCCCCCAGCTGTGCACCACCCCGGGAGAGTTTCATCCATGGTTTTTCTTGTTGCGTCTTAATGTGACTCTTCAGCAGAGCCGAAGTCTACATTCTTTCAGTCAGAGCTGAATCTTGATTGCACGAGGGCCGTTTGGTCAATGATGTGGGTCTTCGTCTTAGCAGTCTGCCTAAAATCAGGCAGAGGCAACAGCATTGCAGTTGGCTTAAAGTTGGCACGCCGCTTGTTTGGCTTGATGCAAATTTGAAAGGAAGGGCTCTGCATTTATCTGTCGATTTGTAACTCTGAATTACTCCATTCACTTCTGCCTCTCCCTGCTGAGCACAATTTCAGCTGGAGGCTGAGCATCAAGGTAACTTGGGCCAGGTAACTGAAGGCCACGTGAGGATGAGGCCTGGCCAGCCTGGTGAGCTGCTGTGGTGCTTAAGTCCTGCATCTGGGAACTGGGGGGCTTTCAGTTATTGCTGTGTGTGGTCTGCGTATTGTAACTTGTGTGCAAGGAGGAGGAGGTTGTGAAGAGTGGGCAGTGCTTGGGAAGGGTGGTTGGTTTTTCATTCATAGTTATGAAGCATTAACATGGAAAAGCAGAATTCACAACTCAATCCCTGGAAGCCTACATCATGAATTACTTTCCAGCATTTTGCTGGATTTGATAGATACCACAGGGCTGACAGCTGACTGGCAACAAACCTTCTGTCCACCACCCCAGGTAATCTGCTCTGACATTGCATTTAACCAGCTCCCCATCACACCTGACAAGCCATGACTGTGAGCTGGGAGGCTCTAAGTTTGAGAGACACAGCATAATGCTAGGTCAATTTTCTCAATGTATAATTCAGCAGCTGGGCAGCATAACTGCTACGGCTGTTTTACTATTTTAAATCCTTTCAGCAAGATACAATAGCATGCCTGTGAAGTTTTACACACAGAATAAAAATTTTTTAGGTAATCCTTTCTTTAGGCAGGTTAGCTTTTCTGGCAGCTCCATGCTTTCATGTGAAGTCAAATTGATTGCACAGAAGCTCTTTAGAAAAGCTTTTCTAAACCTGTGAATCCTTGCCATGCAGGAAAGTGTCAATAAAACAGAATATAAAGGACCATCATTAAAAGAAATAAATAATTCATTAAAACTGTTACCCATTTTGCCCTACTGAGGAAATCCTGTGTACACGGTGTTGATTAGTGAGATCCAAAGCAAGTACACGCTGCCAGACTTGTACTGAAATCTACAGAGAGGCACAATTTATACCTGTTAAGGATCAAACCCCATATTTATAGCTCAGAAGGAACAAGGATTGATACTTTGAAGCAACCAAGCACTGCAGAAATACATGTTTGTGGTGCTGGTTGATTCCAGGGAGATGTCAGATGAAACTGCTAAACTGATGCAGCCGTGATTTGATCTTCTTCCTACAGATACGTCTAGTCAGCACCGGGTTTTGCCATCATTGCACAATCAAGTCAACAATGGAGGTTTTCTTCATTGTCCGGCGGGGGGCAGGGTTGGCACCTTTGTTCTCCTCTCTTCGCTTGCCTCTTCAGTTTGCTCTGATCACACACACCCCCCAGAGCTCAGCATCTTCCTAAGTCATCTTAGTGCTCCAGTAGCTGCAGCTCTACTTTTGCTCAGGAGATCCTATTAATTGTACCCGAACAAAGCATTGTTCAGCCTGCCAGTAACATCTAAAACACTACTGGTGTTTCCTTCCCAGTGATCGCCACCCTGAACACACTGAGCTGGTTCAAATATCAGATGCTCATGTGCTCTAAGTGTGTGTCACTTCATAACAATAACTCAGACATGTTTCCAAGCTTTCCTAGGAAGAGTGTGAGGGCCAGAGAGATCATTTTCCCAACTGATATTCTTAAGCCGGCTTTCAAATTTAAACCCATTTCTTTCCCTCTCTTTGCACCAGATACCTGTATCTCAGTCCCAGCAACATCTACACCTGGATCCCGATCAGAACTTTCTCAGCCTCTTCCAATTGGTATTTAAGATCCATTGAGAGCTGTCAGGGTGATGAAAGCCACAGAAGGCAGGGAGAAAATATGCTTCCCACCCCAAGGATTTTATGAGACTTAAATCTATGTATCCTCAGCCTTTGCAGACAAAAACTTCCACATTGTGACTGCCTTCTTCACAACATTTTCAGCAGCAATGTTTATGTTTCATTGTAGCTACTTTAATATTTTTTAACATTCCTGTCAAAAATGAATTGCAGCTGATTCACCTAATGTGTGCTAATTTGCAAATTAATTCTATTAACTGAATTAGGCTTAACTGATCTGCATTGTCCAATTATTCATCTGACTCACCCATCCATATACAGCAGGAGTAGCCTCAGTGGGTTATTGTTCTGTTCCTTTTGAATCACAAAACAGCTGCTAGTTTTTCCCAACTGTGAGGCTGAGATCAAACATTAGGGCTGTTGAAGATGCTTTGCTTCAAACGAGGGTATTAGAATTAGGGAACTTGTGTCTCAAGTGTCACAAGGTGGAGCAGAATGACATGGCTGGGAAGTTAAATCCACAGCAGTGTTTCAAGGCTCTGCTTGGTCCCAGGTCAGGAGTGTTTTCCTGTGTACTGTGGCATCTCTCCTGGGCTTCAAAGTGAGTGTGTGCTAGTTAGGATGTGTAAAGGAGAGGGGGACAAATAACCGGTCCCTCTTATGGCCTCCATTGAGGGACCAACCCCAAGTGAGACATAATGCTACTCCCTCAGCAGTCAGCAAAGTAAGAGGGGGGTTGGTGAGACTCTGGTCTCCCTTACCTCCTCATGAATGCACAGAGCGTGGCCCATAGAGCCTTGAAGACCCAAGGAGGAGCTGTTCCTGCCCTGTTCCAGGTGTGAGTGGGAGAGGTCACCATTATGTGCTTTGGGATGTGCTGGTAGATCTGTATCAGTCTGAGGCTTCCCTGAGTAACTTCTTCAGCTGGTGTTTTACTGAGGAACCTGACTCTTAAATTTTAGCCAGAGGTTATTTTTCAGGGAAGTGATAGAAGCTGGGGGTATTTAAAAGCACAACACACATACTAGGGTTCAGTTGAGATGTTATAAGAGAGTTCCAGAGCAAAAGCTAGAGATAAGCCACATAGATAATGTAACCAGCACAGGATCAGCTTCTCCTAGGTCAATGGGCATCCGAAGATGCTGGGAAAGACTTTGAACTAGATCTCGGTTCATAACCAGGAGGGCACTGCCTCATATCACAGGCATTCGCTCCTATCCTCATGGCTAAGGGGCATGGCCTTGGAGGGAGCAAGCTGAATTGTCCCAAGGGCCTGAGACCAAGGTATGTCTTGGGCACAGCCTCTACTAGGCAGCCTGAACCAAGTCCTTGCCTACCTCTGTGGTAGCTGATGCTTAGACCCCTCACAGGAGGACCCCAGGCTGTCCCATTTACCTAGTGTTAGTTACCACCAATATCCCTGCAAAGGTAAAGGGAAGAGCTGGAGGCATTGCTGGGCACTGGGGAGCAAACGTGCCTGACAGACCAGGGGGATCTGGGTCCCTCTTGAAGATACTGGCTAGATTGTCTGAGAGTGTGCCCCTGTTCAGTAACAAGGACGCAGCAAGCTTTCAAATCCGAAGTCCTCCTTTGGAAGACATAAGCTGGTTTGTTCAAGGAAGGCCTGCGTGTGCTGCATGTTGATTTCTGATAGCCCTAAGGGCCTAACTTTTACAAAGCAATTACCTCCCTCATTAGGAAATTATCTTTGAGTAAATGAAGTCACTTCAGCTGTACTCTCAGGTGCCATCTGCAGACAGGACAGATTCTGACTTTCCCCCCACCTTTTTATTTAAGAAGATGGACTTGAGGATCCCATTGGAAGAACTGAGTGGGACTGAGCTTTTTCCTTCCCTGTTCAGCATTTCAGCAGGTGAAAACTGTAGGTTTTGACAGTTCTGACCTGTAGCAAAAGACTGGTGAGAACAAGTTTATCTTGCAACTCAGTTTTCTAGTAGTGGATAGTTTCAGAGGTTAGGAACTGAACCTTGTATGATAGGACGTTTACATCCTTTGTTAACCCTTGCAGCTAATTTTATTGTTTGATGTAAGAGAGATATTTCTGCTGGTACCTAGAGCAGAGGGAAACATAGCAGCCACCTCAAATACATCTGTGTAAACTGGGTTGAGATTAGATCTAAAGCTAGCAGGGGCTTTATCATGATTCCAGTGCAAAAGGAACAGTTGATCTTATAGTCACAGAGAACATGAAGGATCCTGGCACTATCAAATAAAAAACCTAGATGTGATTTAACTTAATATCTCTAAGGTAACAACATCTTACCTGAGCTCTCCTGTGATCCTAAAGCAGACCCAGATCTTACATGCCCACCTTAGTCCACTGTTACTAATCTCAGTAAAATATTAGTTCTCAATGCTGTTGTCATATGAAAAGCTGAAAGTACCAGTGAAGTGTATGGATCTTTTCAAAGTGAAAACTGAGTCTCGAGGGAGTCTGCCTAGCTTTGAGGACTGCATAATACACTGATGAATCTGTAAGCCATTGCTGTCTCCAGAAAGGAATGGTAACTCATGGCTGTACAGTGATGCTCACTTTTGGCTCACTCTCAGGGAATAAAATGCTTAACCCTTAGAGGTTTCTGGGCATTCATCTCAAAGGAAGCAGGCACTTGAAAATCATTGCGGTTCTGGGCTAAAGGCCTTCAATTACTGCTTGATGCTTAAGTATTTTTTTTTGTTTTTAGAGGGTGTTCTTTTGCTGAAAATCTCCCTTTAGGAGCCTTAATAGAGATGGATAGCACTTTAAGAACTACATAAAGAAAAATATATTTCCATCATTGAGAGCGCTGAGTTATTTTTTTCAAGATAAAAAGAATATTTCAAATTTGATGACTGCTTCTCTGCCTTAGTATGCTTAAGCAACAACATCAATATAGCTCAGAAAAAAATGCAAGGGTGATCCTCAAAGTGTCTCTGTAAATACCATCCTCTCTGTGCTCTGAAAACTGCAGAAGCAGTTAAGCTTCTCAGAACAACTTTTTAATTAAAGCAACAAAACGTGTCACTCACTGCAGAACTGAAGTGGCCTCCCTTTTGCCTTCTAACTAGGAATTATGATTTCAGCTTCTTTATTGCCACTTCTACTAAGCAAAAATCAAAAAGCAATCAAGTCTGAAGGACTGCAGGAATCTCAGATAATACAATCAGCCTGACAGTAGGGAGACTTCTTTTTTTGGTATAAAAATAGCAAATAACAATGCCAAGTAGGTCCTGTATTTTTTTTTTTTTTATTGCCACTTGTTTCACACCATTAAATGCTTTGGAAGAAAGGTACAGTAACTGCTGCTATTATAGGTAAACTTGAGATAAATGTACCTGTCAGAATATAAATGAAATCCTATATCACTTTGCTCATTTTGTTTTGTTTTCCCCATCCTAAATGAAATTACAGAGAATTAAATTTTTGAAGCATGACCATTGCACAGAGAATTATTCAGCTAAGAGCCAGCCACCTGCAAGAGGTTCTTTCCTCCCTCCCCTTAAGCTTGTTATTCATTGTCTCTGTTACTAATTAGGTTTTCTGACTTAAACTTAGTTTGCAGATGATGGATTTTAAAGAATATTGTAAGGGACAAGACATCAAGGTCAATATTTGAAAATGGCAGAGAAGTAACCTTCAGGGGGCTTATACTCTGCAGTAGTGCAGGCAAGGGAGAGGCTGTGTGCTGAGCTGACACTCTTAGTGGTTTTTTGTTTTTGTGGGTTTTTTTTTGTTTTTTTACCCTTAACCACAGCACGCAGCAAATAGCACTGCTGGTAGTGACACCATAGTTATGACAGTTAACAGCCTTACTCATTAAAAGCAGCACCTGCTATATGTGAAGGTCTTCCCTAGATGTCAGGAAAATGCTTCCAGGGTAGATAAACAATATAATTTTTTGCAATCTAAGGACAAACTGACAAGGAGCACAAGGGAGAGTGAAGCGTTATAAGCATTTTAGATAAATGTCAACTACTTTATTGCTGACTGTGAATTCAGAAAGGGAGCTTTACAAGGCTGAAGGGAGAAGAGTCATAACTGGATCCATGGCTAATTCTGTAGCAGCGTGGCGCAGTCACAGCCTAATCTTTCATATGTATGAAGTGGAAAATTCCACTTCAGTCCTGTTCTGGTGCTAGATCTACTTTAAATAGCTCTTTTCTCCTCCAGTAGGCCTAATGACTTCATTACAGTCTCTTGTGATCTAAGGCACTGCTTGGAGCAAATAGGGTGATTGGAGTATGGCCCTCCACTGGTTTCATGGTTCAGGAAACCATCTCAGGAGCAGAGTTTCACCATCTGGCCTATGGGGGCTAGAAACCATAAAGAGGAGTATTCTCTGAGAATGAACCCATGATGAAAAAGCAAGGTCTTTATGATTTTTTAAAAAAGCACCTGCTGAACATACACAGTACTTTCAGAGGACTTAGCTCCTGTAAACAGCAGCATCCCTGTAGCTATCAGGACACTGGCTGGTACCATGATCTCCCATCCTGTGGATGTCTGCAACAGTGAGCTGCGTCCTAGGTGTGCTGGTGTGAGCTCATGTACAACAGGTTATTCATCCCATGTGGGAAGGGAAGTAAGCTTTATTGATAGTTGGCACCTATATATCAAGGCACCTGTGGCCAGCAGTAGCACTGCTCCAGCAGAACAACTTTAGGCTAAGTGGTACTTTTGGTGGAGTCTCATCTCTCCCACTGATCTGAGTTGTTTGTTCAGACAGTTTCCTTCCCTGATTGATATGGTGGTGTTGGACTTGTTCTGAAGTCTGGCAGTCTTCCTTGACTTCCACAGTACTTTTAGTTTTGCCATGGCAAACATATGCTTTAACTTGTGATCAACCCTGAAGTGGCCAGGCAGTTGGACTACATAATCGCTGTAGGTCCCTTCCAACTGACATTAGTCTAGTCTAGTCTAGTCTATTCCCGACCCAGGGTGCCGTGCCCAAGGCTGGGAATCTGTGATGCCTTTGTCCCTGGAGGCTCTTCTTTCAGCATCAGCCGTGGTCACAAAGATATACCGAAAGGCTCTTGGCCAGATCTGCAAAGGCTTATTTAAGACTTCTTCCTATGAGATGCAGATGGTTGGGGCTAGAGCCTTGAGATCTTCCCTAACAAATCTAATAAGTTGTAATTGTTATGACTCATTCATATACAAAGCTACACCCAGGATGACAATCTGAAACAAACTTGGAATCAGCATTCAATTGGTTTACCGAATATTCCAGTAATTCATGCAGTACTGACAGAACAATGCAGGTATTTCAGGTCATTACTGCTCCATACTTGCTTGAAATAACTTTGTATTTGTATGTGCAAAGTCTCATTTTCTCACACTGGGATTAAGTGGAGGGAATCACTAATTTCAATCAGTCTTACATCAGTAATAATTCAGCTCTCCCCAGCAGGTTGATTAGGTTCACTGGATAAGACAGCTGTAGGATATCCTGCAGCAGAAGAGAATGACTGTTTGCTGAAACACTGCTATCCATCGAGGCAGATCACTTGGGAAATGTCAGGAGTGGGTGAGATGGAAAGGCTGTGTCTGAAAGCTTAAAAGCTAATGGTGGGATAGGCTGCTTACTACAAGAGAAAGCAGATGACTTGGAGTAATTGTTGCTGTTTTTGTTCCAAGTCATTGCTCTTTATTGGATTAGCCAAGCTAAAATCCCCTCTAAATTAATGCTTAGGAACAAAACATTTGATATAAAAGGAATAATATTTACGTAATTAAATTTGTTGGTCCTTAAATTATCTGATCTCCTTTGCTATCATGCAGAGTTGTATTTTCAAATGTATATACTTTGATACTACATTCGATTCTAGCATACACAGGTTTAAATTGTCCCTGAAGCACTGAAACAGCTGTTTTATGCTTTTGTGAGACAAACTAAATCTGGGAAATTTATATATATATAGGAAAATATCCTACATATAGGAAAAAAAACCCTTTATTTAATCTGTGGTATTCATTAAGTGAGATACAGTGATTACATTGACTTGAGTAACTGTCAGCAACCAAATGAGCCTGCACAGGAATGCCCTGGGACTGGACATGAAGAGAGTTCTGGCTTCCACCTTCTTGGTCCTGGAGTGGGACTAGTCTTAGACAAAGCATCTGTGTCGCAGCTCCTTCCTCATACTGCGAGAGAGGTAAGACTGACATCCCTCAGAGGAGGCTTATGAAAATCACATTTATATTTGTGAAGCCATCTGAGAAGTGTAAAAGGAACTTTCCCACCCGCAGTGTCTCTGTGTAAAGATCTGTGCACGAAAGATCATGAGCGGGTTCAAAAGGAGTTTGAAGGGCCCAAGAGATGGAGATCTGAGGTAGCTATGGGGTCTCAGTGGGCCAGTGGAGGAAATTCCACATGGACTATATAAATATAACAAATAAAGCCAAACCAAAAGTTTAATTGACAATTCTTAGTAGAATCCAGTACTCATAGAGGAGAAATTACCCACTCAGCAAACATGTCAGATACAACTTTTTATTGAAGTGATACTGGCTTTGGGGGCATATCAAAATTAAATAAAAAAGTAGATTAGCTCACATAGCAGATGGAGCAGAAAGAGAGTTTAATTTATTGAACTTTTACGGATTGCATCATGTTTTGAAATTTAGAAGTGAACTTAAAGTCCAAATTGAACCTGACTGTACTTCATGCCACAAAGACTGATTATAGTCTAAAAAGGGCAACTTTATATGTTTTCATAACAATATTTTGTTAGTGTTAATAGGCAGGAAAATGCCAAATGGAAGACTAATTGAAGCAATAGACAGGAAAGAGCTGACGTTTGGCTGGGAAGTCCTTAATGAGCAAAACACAAATTGTGCATCATTGTCAGTGACCCATAAACATTTCTGCGAGTAAATATTTCTCCCTGTTAAGAAGCAAAGAGATGTTCTTAAATTTAAACAAAGTGGAGAAGTGGAAAAGAAAGGTCTTAGTGATAAAAAATCAGAAGGAAGAAGAGATGAACAATAACCTGTCAGGCCATTGGAATAGCTTGGTTTTTTTCTCTAGAGAGACTTCTCTTAATTTTCTGAATGTCTGATCCCTTCAGTACTTTGTATCACTAAAGCTCTGGATCCCAAGCTACCAATGGGCATACATGACACAGCGCATGTCTGATCTCTTTAGGGGAATTTATAGCCCTGAAGTAGCTCCTTGGTATGTGTAGGACGTCCACCTGTGACACAAGAGGGGTACGTTACATTGTCGCTTCTGCGCCAGGGAGCCGGAGCCCATCTTCCCTCAGGGGAGCCATGTGTGCAGATTTGCTGTTAGGGGAAACTTCTGCTAGAAGTCCAAACTTCTTCACTCCTTCAAAGGTATGAAATGTAGTCATCAAAAACCCCAAAGGACTGAAAAGGGGGAAGTTTCCACACACCAGACCAAAATCCAGTGCTATCATTTTGCAATTATCAGTAATGATAACTGAACATTGTGTTGGCACTAGAGTGGGTTCAATGTAGGAGAAATGGCAGAATCTGGCTCATAACGGCAATCCAGTCTGCATTCGTTCTCCAGACATCTAAGTAAATTAATTGCGGGGGTGGAACATTGCTGCTTACAAGAATAAAAGTTGTTTTCATTTTCTTAGTTTTAATGAAGTATTTTAGTTAGAAATATTCAAGGTTTAGGACTTATATCAAATTCTGATCCTGCAGGAAACTTTTGCTCCTCAGATTCAATTTCGACCCTTGTTTTCCTTAGCAGAACAACCTCAGGCCTTGCATGGCAGAAGAGTAACATTTATTAAGCGTCAGGGGCAGGAACCAATCACCTTAGCAAAAATGTCACAGAGTGCCTCACTTTCAGGCATGTATATAGAGTAACAATTGAGAGATAATCACTTAAAGTCCAAAACAGGCAACTTCTTGATCAATGCCGAAACACACTCAGAAAAGTAAATTGTTAAAAGTCAAACTTGGTCATTCATTTTCTGGAGAGCATGATAGAGTAGGAAAAGCATGAGAAAACAAGTTCCCTGGACTCGGAAGATCCAATCCCTGCCACGATCCTGGTTTCCTGCTAAATGCCCTCTGTGACAGCCCTGGGAAGCATGTAGGCCCATGCTGGAACAATTTAATTACCCATCCCAGAAAATTTGCCAGGGATGCTACACAGTTCACCTAGGGGAAGCTCGGGGCTAGATGCAAGCAGTCTCCTCTCCTCTGATCCTGACACAGGCTAAAGGGACCCTATGAAATGCACCCACTTTTCCTACCACAACTAGAAGTCTTTTTGAGCTTTTAATCTCAGAAACTTCCCTGGGGGAGGGAAGGAGCAGAAATGTGCTAAAGAGGCAGTAAAGCCTTTTAAGGTCTGGCACAGTGAAAGTCTCAGGGGTGGACGTGGTGCCACCCCGCTGCAGTCTGCTGGCCTGCCCCACTCCTCAGCTTTCTTCCTCTTCTTTTTGGGATGAAGGTGTGTGAGTCCAGTGCTTGGCACGAGCCTGCCTCGCTTGCCTGCTTGCTCTGCTACAACTGCAGTGTGGAAGAGCCATCCCAAAGGACAGCTATTTGTTTCCTTGGTGTTGTATAAAATGGGTCAGTATCCATTGGCTTCAGTCATGGCACTTTATATGGGATAGGGAAGAGGGCTCATGGATGTGCTATTGCAAGATATGAATATTTATACAAAATATGGAAGCATGAATAAGTTATTGCAAGGGAATGGAATCAAGATATGTAAGCTCCCCTGCATGCCCACTCGTACTCTGTAATGAAAATGGAGGTGTTTACTTTTAATGATGATTCACTCAGTATTAGCTAAGGTACCTCTGTATATTGCTGAGAAAGCAGACACGTCTTCAGTCTCTGATGTAATGTTTTTCAACACACTGGGCTCCTGGGAGCCTATGGACTCCTCCTTGGGAAGCTGTGAAAGCTGATGAAGATAAGCAAGCCTCTATATACCTGCAATAACGTTTGTGTGTGACGTTTCTAGAGGAGGCTTTCCACGGGAGACCACAAAACAGAAATGACTGGCCACCACTGGCCTGGCTTGTGGGCTTCAGTGCCTAAATGATTCCTGGACGTATCTGCCTTCCTTGATGCAGAGTTAACGTTTGTGAAAACTGTATTTAAACATGGAGCTTATTTTATTTAAATGCCTAAGTCATTTCAGTTCTACCTGCATGCAGTACAGTCACCATAGTGGGACATGAGGAAATGCAACATCTCCCATTTCCCTGGCAGATAAAGCAGCTGCTTTACCAATTTGATTTATACTGACATTTGAATCTGGCTCTTACCTTGAGTCTGTGGCCTTTCCTGATATTGTTGGGTAGGGATTTCATTCTTTCTTTTGCTCTCTCCCCACTTTGCACAATATTGACCTGACTGGGGCACTGATTACAACCCCCTCCTGCCCTGGTTAGGGCCCTAACCCCAGGCTGTAAAGCCAGAGTCTCTCTGTGCATCCGTGTTGGATAGGGGCAGAAGAAAGGATAACTTTGTGATTCCTGATGAGTTTTAGCACTCAGCACTGCTTGGGCAGATGGAGTCATGTGCATGCCCAGAACAGAGCTACTCTACTGGGGGCATTCCAGCAGCCTGTGAATTTAATCCCCTCTCAAGCCAGGTGGCAGCTGAAAAGGTGCTCGAAAGCCCTGCCTTTTGGACTGCTCTTTCAGATGTCTTCTTTGTCATGTCTGTGTCTTATGAGAAGTACATGACAGAACATGGATTTACATTAAAGTGTCCCATCATCCATCTCCCTGTCATTTTTTTAAAAATAAAAATCTTAAAAGGAAATTATTTTGGAGTGAAACTAATTGTTGAGGGAGGGATAAAGAAAATTGTTTATAAAGCCTGGGTCATTGGCTCACAAGAGAATAGAAAATAGAATTTATGTAATAGGTCACAAAGGTCACACTGTTCAAATTTCAGATTGTGACTGTTTAGAGGAAAATTTTCTCATCAAATCATTTGCAGAAGAATGTATATCAGGTTTGTTTAGATAAGAAATAACAAGAGATATCCTTGCATGAAGAATTAGAGATCCTAAATGGAGGAAAAATGTTAGGTCAGAACATCAGCTGCTTAACTCATTAGCTTAATGGATTTGGCTTTCTATGGTAGAAGTGGTTCTGCATAATTTTTCCTGATATTTTTTGTTGTTGTTTTGTTTTTTAATTCCACAGTTGTGGACTGTTAACTTTAATCTTATTTTTCTGACCCTGTGTTGTCTCAGTACTGCAAACCTTCTACAGAACATTTTCATATACAACGAAAAGCCAAGGCCCACCAACATTAAGCCGTAAGATGCAGTTTTAGTTTTATGCCCATTGGGACAGTGGAAGCCTAAAAGGCTTTGCTGATCTTGCTGGATAAATTCACATTTTGACCTTTCTCTGCTATGAAACTGATAAATATAGCAAAATGGTTTTTCACATCTTCAGGGTAGATAATTTTCTGTTTGAAATGCTGCTCTGAGGCATGTTCCTTTTGCTTTATGAACTTTCTCTCCAGCTACAAAGAAAAATAGAAACTTTCTAGTCCTAACTGGTTTGGACAAGCAAACCACGAGGGTCTACAGATGTTTAATGTGGTTACAAGAAAATGCCAGCATATATGACCTCCTTTTTCTCTTTAGGAACGTTAGAGAAAGATACCCTGCCTTTGAACTGTTTTCTCCATTGAAAGAAAAATGCATTTCTTCCAAAAGGAAAAATGCCAAGGAGAAAGCAGCATCAAAAGGCAGTAATTTCCACCACAGACAGTGACAGAATATGGGTCGTTGTGGCTCAGAGTGTAGCTGTCACTAAAGGTGGTTTCTGGGGGTTTAGGGCCACACTGACACGGTCAGACTCTGAACATAGAGGCAGTTTCCCTGACTCTTGCTGAGACCTCCCCAATTCACTGGATACTACCGGCATCCCAGGAGGTGTGGGCTTTTGAGCTATTCCTTGTGAGCTTTCTTTTTTGTGCAGGTCACTGTGTCCCACAATTTTCCCATTTTCAAGTGGAAGTAAAATTTCGCAATTTCTCCTAGCTTTTGCTATCTATTCAGTTTTTTGGAGAGAGAACATCTCCATATGTATGCACAGTGTCCAGCATAACTGGACCTCTCTCATGATACGGCCATCTGTGATGAGGCAGAGTCCGTAGCTAGATGGAAATTCATACATGAGGCCAGAAGAAGATAATTGTCTTTCTGCAACAAAGGAAACTTCTTTTCCAAAAGACGAGTCATAAAATTGGGACTGACTCTTATAGGTCCTTTTTCCTGTCTTTTGCTCAAAAAGAAGCTATTTTCTATCTTATTTCACTATCTAGATTAGATTTGTGTATCTTAGAGTTCCTATCTGTTTCAAGTGAAACATGGTGACCTACCCCATTTTTTAAAGACAATGTCCTTTTCTACTTCTTGCCAAGGTTTATAGATAGCACGAAAAGCACATCTTGTCCTAAGTAGAGCAGCTAGAGCCCCCAGAAGAAGGCATTTGAAATGCTATTTGTACATCTGGCTACATTTATAGGATTATGTTTCGGAGAAGCCCTCCTATAATTTGTAAAATTATAGGAAGCCAGAGCATAAAAAATATACAGCTTTGTCTTTCTCTGATAGTTTTTTATAATTTGGCATTTAAAAGAAATAAGTGATCCTCAAAAAACCATGTAAAATAAGTATGTCGCCCAAAAAGCTCTGTATCGCTTGACTGGTTTGCTACAGTATAGCTTCATATCATTCCCAGGATAAAATAAATGTTATGGGCTTCCTCTTTCCATGTAATTACATAGTATCATACTTAGCCCTGGGACATCCTGACCACGGCAACATTTCATGGACAGGAGAGGGATGAAGATAACAGTTATTATTAAGATGTCACAGCTTCAGGACATCTTGGCTACCCTTTGCTCCTGACAAGCAAGGTAAGTGCATTAAAGCTAAACTCCTTTGAATGTGTGACACAGGTCTCGTTAAACAGATCATGAACGTTCTTCAAACTGGTTATTTAACAATAAACATTAAGAAGGCAAGTTGCCAGGTGATGAAGAGCAAAACAAGAAGCAAAGCAGTGAAAAACAGCTGAGGAGGATCAAATGAGGAGGGCAGTACATCTAGTACTGTAGCATGGAGATCCCCCTATTTACAGAACATTTATCAGGCAGTGATCAATTTTTAAGGAGAGGCTGGATACTGTGGATAAAGACTCATTATTATATTAATGCAGATAAACTGGCGCCCTGCAACCTGTCTGGAGAAGTGTTCTGCATTTCTCTAAATAATGGAGATAAGGTAATGAAAAGCTCTGGGAGGCTGGAAGCCATCCTTGAGCCTCAGGCGGAGGGCATAGCACTGTGCGGGAACAACCACAGTCAACACTGATGGGGAGAGGGAGTAAGGCAGATACCAGCTCATAATAGGACTGCTTTTTCTTTTCCGGCATCTTGGTGAAGGGAGAAAGGGGATGGATCTTTGCTTTCGATAAAACTGAAGTTCCTTGACTCTGGTGGGACTACATGACTATTTACCAGATGAAGATCTCAGCCCATTTCTACTCATGGAGCAGGTTTATGGCAGCTGCTCTATTTTGCATAAAATAGTGTAATTGTACAGGAGGGACAGACTGAAGCATGCAATAATTAGTAGGGCAAGACTGCATTATTTCTGTTCTTGGGTGACTCATCTTTATCAGAAATCGATAAGTTACCCATAAGACTGTTCTTTCTTTCAGTATCCTGGTTTTTGTGAAGGAAAAAATGCTACAAATCATTGTAGTATCCAGGAGGTTAGGAAAAAAATGTAGTGGGGGAAAAAACCCCACTCATGAAGACCGGATCAACCAGTAAATAATTAAAATATTGTACAAAAGAGAGAAAAGAGAAAACAAAAAAGAACAAAATTCTGAAAAGTGGTGTCAGTTCTGTTACCTCCATCATTTGAACTTAGTGGCTGGGAAATGGGATCAGAGAAATTACCTTTTTGCCAAACGTATCTTTTTCCACAGCACCCACTGCAGATATACATAGGGTATATGTCCCCATAGGGGCGTTGGAGGGGCTTTATCTGAGGAGTCACATTTGCCTTCAGGCAGGTGATGGGTGCATATGGAAATAATTATCTCTGGTTCTCCAGCACACTGGAAAAAAATTCTCCTGGCTCCAGAAGATGCTTTTTGCGGACCCTACATTGATGTCTCCAAATTAGTTGTCTCAGTTTACCTCAACTTTAAGACTATATTCACTGATGCTGGCTAAGAGAGAGACCAGCCGTACTCTCTGTGAACCATGAAGGCCAATGCAAACTCAGCATGAGGTCATTTGCCTGTTGCCTCTTTCATCCACATGGTCCAGGGAGAAACCAAGGGTTTGATTTTTCCTTTGTCTGAAGCTTTAAAGTACAAGCTAAACCCAGAAAGTATTTATCCTTAAAAAAACCAACCAAACAACAAAACACACAAAAAAATGCAGCCATCTATGAGATAAGATCCAAGTAGGCAACCAACAAAGAAGCAAATGCTTGTATGAGCTGCAGTGCTATACCTAGAGATGAGCATCTGGGTACCTGCATGCCATCACAGCCTAACATCATCCACAGGCTCTTGTGCCGCCAGGCAGGTATGGGAGAGTGCATCTCTACAACTTCGTACAGGTCCCCCCAAGCTTGCCAGGGGTCATGGGGAAAAGCTCCTGCCACAGTCCCTTATTTTGTAAATTCACTTTCTATATAGCTGGTGATGCTCCGTGAGCCACTGGGCAATCTCCACAGCTGGTTTGTGGATGCAGGTGGCGTCCATCGGGGTACAAGGGAGTTTTAAATTTGGCCTGAAAATGTGGCTTTTAGGTACAAATCTATCTTTTTGTTGAATCATTTTGAAACAAGAGGATGAAGAATCAGGAAAAACACCTTCCTTTTCCAAAATAGTTTCAGATTTTGTTTTCATGGACCCAATACCTGTTTCATTTATCATAGAGAGAAGACTGATTCTTTAAAAGTTATATCAAGAATACACAGGCTGGCCTTGTGATTATCATTTGACATCAATCCAGAGAGGAGAACATGATCTGCACTGTGGGTCTCATCAAAACGTGACAGCTTTTCCCTTCAGTGCATTTCTAGAGCTGTGATATTCTCCGAGGATGGCTGCACACAGCACATGGGGCTGCAAGGCAGAGCCGGAGCGCTAACGTGGCGAGCGGGATGGGATGCCCATTGCTCAGCTCTGCTGAGTCAAATATTCAAATAAAATATAAAGGCATCTGCTGAGAAAATCACATTTAATTAGAAGGGAGTAAAATGAACATGCTGAATAAAAGGATACCAGAGCTGCAGCAGAAAGGAAGTTGAATTAATCCATCTGGGAATTCTCTGAATAATGATTATTATTAATAACTCTGAGCACTTATGTAGCATTTTTTTGGGTCAAGTTCATTGCTGTGAATCATCACAACAAATGCAGAATGTAGGTTATTCTTTAGCACCCAAATGTCACATCTAATTTATATTAGTTTGGTTTTCACTGCCGTATGATACATGGGTGAATTCTGTCTTCATTACTGAAGGTTTTTTTATCCTCTGCTGAAAATAAGAATCTCATCACTTGTGCATCTCCTTAGTCTGTCTCCTGGCATACTAAGCATGGGATAAAATGTGCAGAACATAATGTAGAGTAACTTCCTTTGTCTCCACTGTCATTTTAAAATGTGTTCCTTTATGCAGAAGGAAACTTCAGACAAATCTTTTATATTTTGGTTTCAACAAGCATCCTGTTATCTACCTCAGACCCCAGAACTCTGCATGAAATGTAACAGCACTCTCTTTGGTCTTGAAAACCTGGATGTGAACCCACCAGCAGCCAGATCCTACACCAGCCAAGTCCACGGGAGCCCAGACACTGAAATCGGTGCACATAGTATGCCACCCTATAAAAAGCATTAATCACACAACTCTGCTTCCCTCCTCAGTACTTCAGATCCAGCAACATAAGCAGATCCTTAATTGTTAGCAGCCAGGATCATCCGCTGGGCATCATACTTTCTTTTCTTTGATAGTTGGGATCCCCTTCTCCAATCTAGCATCAAGGCTTTGCAACCTCAGCTGATGATCTGTCTCATGGTTCCCACACATTATTTACAGGTCATTGTCTTAATTCAGCTACAGCTGAAAATTAATACACATCAAAGCAAGAGTTTAAATTATTATAGTTTTCCAGGCATACTCTAGAGGTACTGATGCTTAAGCTGACTGAGAGAAATTGTTCTGAAGCAGACCTTCTGTTGTATAGACAAGTTGTTCGTATAAAAAGAAGAGCAGTGAGCAGGCTTGAAAAAAAATTGTGAAACAGCTATTTTAAAAAATTCTGTTCATACTACAAATAACATCAGCAGGAACATTCCTGGAATAAAGGTGTATTTTCGTGGAGTAAATGGGGCTTGAGTACTTGAAATGTTTTGGGAAAGGTGGCTTGGTAGCTGGTATATTTTAGATTCTCCTTTTTTAGTGTTTTTTTTCCTCATTTCTACTGATTAAATGTAAGTCAGGGCAGAAAATCCCTGAAAACCCATAGACACAAACTCAGTGCTGATTGTTTTTAAGCTTGCCTAAGCTGATGGAGTGTCATGTTGCTTTCAGCTGCTCGGTTCCCTTGGAGAAAGGGCACGTCTGTGCAATGCATGCTGAATTCAGGCAACAGTGACAGTCTGCAGTCATCAGAAGTGATGAGTTGGCTTTTCGGGCACCTCTGGTCATTCTTGTTGATGGCGTGTGAGCAGGCAGCCTGGACAGACGATGCAGCCCCTCGCCCTAGAGGTGAGTCAGTTCAAAGGGTGTTCAATTCCTCACTTACATGTCTGAGTGGTTTTCCCTGATATGAGAAACTGATAAAAAATAGGAGAAAAACCAGATTTGAAGGTGTCCTGTGGCCACTGCAGTTTTTCTTAACCTAAAAAAGAAAATGGGTTGTGGGGAGGGGGGCTTCATGTTTTTAATATAATAACCTGCATTTCCATGTTCACTTCAACACTGGAGAGATGGCCTTGCCAGAATGCTGGGCTGGGACCCTGGGCTCCTCTCCCATCTGCTCTCCAGACCCCCATGAGGTCCCAGTTTGGGTTTCTGTCTCCAGAGAGGGAGGCTGAGCCTCCAAGCAGCCATGACCACGTAGCCACTGTGGCAGCCTATGATGCGCATGCTCCTGCTAACTTGGAGTGAGGAGGATGTGCCATAGGATTTCCAGTTGTCCTGGTCAGTAGATGACTGACCAGATTGCACAAGTGACCTCAAAGGTATTGTCTGCCCAAGAATTATTGTTTTCAGAATAATATTGTTCTACTCAGGCTGAACTAAATTGCACACGTGTGCGCACATACATACACATGTGTGCATGTACACATACATACATGGTGGTTTTCTTCAAATTTTCTAAAGTCTTGTTTTATATTAATTAGTCCACTGTGGTTTCCAGAATGAGGTGGTATTTTCTGCACAAGTTTGTATGAAGATGTCCAATTTTGGATGGACTGTTCCTACGCTGATCATTGATTATTTCTTAAATTTGCATTATTTCCTACTAGGATGGGCATGTCTGACAACATTGGACTGGATGATAACCCCCTGCTGCAATGCTGGCATGCAGCAACATCTGCCCTCTCACCATCAATAAATTCAAACCCTGGGAGCCACGTCCCATGTTGCAGCAGGCGTCCCTGCGCAACCAAACAGGCTGGGGATGTTCAGCCCCCCAGGGGTAGGTACTTATTTCAGGGTAAGATGGGTTGCCATCTGGAGGAGCTGTCTTTCTCCACTGATGGCAAGATTCTAGATAATTTAGATATATTAAGCACCAAATTTTTAGTTTGGTTAAAATTAGGTGAGAGGAATCCTGCCTCGGGTACTCAGTGGCTTCATGAGTCAGGCTTCATAAGTCACAGGTTTTGAGAATAAACCTTTTCTCCCAAATAACAAATGAAACTGCAGTATTATTGATATCTCTCAAGGTCCTGACAGCAAAAGTTGAACCTGTTCAGACTACACAGAACTGGGCAGAGAATGTCTCTCACTGTGTTTATACAGCAGCCAGCACAGTATAAATTTCATAACAAGACTCATTTTCATAAGTTAAAACTCTTTTAAAGAGAATGTTGAGTTTAGAACATCTCTCAGACTTATGATGGACCAGTTTCCTGTTTGTACAGTAAACAGCATTTCAGAGAGGACTTTTTTTTTTGCTCAGAAATGGTAAATTTTAATTCTACAAAGTGCTTGACTCCATCTTCTGTGGTATCTTAACAATACAATTCCTACATGAAATTACAATTACTAAAATAAACTTTTGCTGCTTTTTCCCATGCCTATTGCTATGGAGTATTTCTAATATTTTTAGTAAGGCCAGTGAAGCTGGTGACCTTGTGGGTACCATAGAGTTTGATACCTCAGCTAGGGAACTGCTTGCTAAATTTGCATTTTTTTTCTTCCTGGACAACCTCCCTGGATACAGTTGTGGGTCAGAAAGATCATAATCTGAAAATGATGAATTGTTCAAATGTAGCCGAAAACCCAATTTGGAGACCTGAATTCATAGTGCACGTGATGAGGCATGGGAAGAAAAAATATATAGTTGCTGAATCTGTAATTTCTTAATTCAGGTACATTCCTCCATCTCCGTAAAGCCTCAGTAAATTCAGATGTGCACCATCAGTACTTTAAAAAGTTAGGAAAAAGGATAAACCCAGAGATATCTCCCACTCCATTTCCCCCCATAATTTTTCAAAGAAGAATCAGATTATAACAATTTTGCCTTAGTGACTGGGGCAGAGAGAAAGGTTTGCTTCGAAAGATGCCCTGAAACCATTCATGCCACATTTTCATGTAAAACTGCAAGAAGTTGGTGCTCACTTCTAGACAGGCACCGTGTGTATAGGTATATCTGTGTGTGTATATTGGTGTACCTGCACCCAGGAGGCACGTTTTAATAGCTGTCGAATTGTAGCTTTGACTAAGCACTGCCCAAGGTACCGGCAAAGGGGAAGGTGAGGCAGATTCATGTGGTCATTTGTCAGGGATTTCTCGTGCTGAGGGTTTGCGTGCATGATCAGCATCGCCTTTTTCAACTGGGAGATGTTGAAAATATCCTTCATTCCCACTAACACAGTGAGTAGGAAGATTCTCTTTTGGTGAAACTGCTTATTTCTGCTAAGTGGTTTCTCTGTTCTACTAAGGTCTGCTTCTATCAAAATATTCAAAGATGAGAGCATATTCCTCTAAAAGTTGGGCATTCACTCATTGCTTCAGACAGAGGAGAGGATGAGAACAGCAATCCAACCTCTGCTTTGGTAATGAGATTAAATATGCAATGGTCAGGCCTCCCTGGTAGAGCTGGGCAAGTACTGAATTTTTAGCTTGTTGGTAGAACTAAGGGGGGAAAAACATAGAAGGAAATGTGTTCAGGTAGAAACAAAATAAAATGTTGGGTTGTTTTTGGAAAAATCAAAAGATTGTATTTTGGGTGAGTCCCAAACATTTTGGAGTTGGAATATTCAACATTTCTGCTGTGTCTGAGTCTGTGACATATTTTAATGTCCAAAATAAATGTTTTGCCATTTCAGGGTACCCTCTTCTCCATTCCATTTCTAAATATTGCAAATATTTTATGACTAAAATTCACTACTAATTTTGAAGCCAATTTGCAAATAGTTTTGATCTTCCAAAACTGTAGTTTTTAAAACAAATGAGTTGAATTACATTTATTCAGCTCTACCCTTTTCTTTCTTCACAGATTTTGAATTGATTCATTCATGGACAAGTACTGACTGAAATTCAGTGTCTTAATTTCAGTAGGAGTGTCAGAGATGGAGCAACCTCAGCACAGACAGACTTTTCAGAGGATTTATGTGTCCAGTTCAAGTGGCCTGCAAAGAAGGGAAACCGTGAGTTTCCAGGAGCTTGTAACTGGCAATAAAAGCATTGATCTGCTTGTCAAATTTAATCCCTTCTCCAAAGCCCTGAGGAATTAGATTCTCAATAAAACAGTCAGAAGTTACTGTTGGGTTTTGTTTTAACATCTTTTCCCCAAATATTATTTTTGGAAGCAACGGAATTGTTCTTCTGCAACTCCTAGACAAAGACAAAGGTCAGCTTGCAGCAGACAGTCAGCATGGAAAATTTCAGCATAAACTGTTCACACTTGAATAGGTTATAAGCACACTGGACCCTGGGTCTTCAAATAGAAAGTTTCAAGGAAAATTACCACTGTATCTGGCATCCACATGTACTGAATGCACTTTTTTGGGGTTTTTATCATCCAAATTCAGTCTTGCATAATGCTTAAAATGAAGAGGGGATAGGCGTGATACATTCCCGAGAAGTTTTGCAGGTGAGTTTTCTGCTCCAGAGATTCTCTGAGGAACCATTAAAAGGCGTGTAGGCTGCCAGAAAAGTTTTGCTTGACTATTCATGATGCTTTTGTCTCCTGCCTCTAAAAGTTGTTACCAAAAGAATGACTTTGAGCAGCCCAAATCTATGTCCATGAAAGCAGTCTTGCCTGCCAGCCAGCCGATCATTAGGTTAGTGTGACCTTCTGCTTCCAGGGCAGCTTGTTGGGGAAAAGATGCATAGCTTTCCTTCCTCTGGATTCAGAGGTCACAAGCGACAATGCATTTAAAGCAAACAAGGCTCTGAAACATCCTTGTTTTAAATTCTCCCTGAAATTCTTGAATTATTATTATACAGTGTCGTAACATCACTAAGCTATCGCTCAAGCAGCCAATATCTCCGTTTTGTGGGCACAGAGCCATGCGCCCCGTGGTTTCCTGCTCTCCGACTTCTCCCTGCCATCTCCGAGTGGGCCACAGGTCCAGGCAGGACTTTCTTCTGCTGCATGGGTACAGTGCCGGGACCTTGGCACCAGGTGATGCCTTCTGATGCCTCAGTGCTATTGAGTGTGGGCAGGAGGGATCCGGCTTTCATAAGCAGCTGCGGGTCCCACCCATTTTGCCCCTGAGTGCCTGCCTTTCAGCTACCGCCAAAGAGGTGGAGCAGACAGGTGATCAGGTGCATTTATATTTTCATCTCTCTCTAAGAGGCCTTGAACTATTCTGTTAAGAAAATGGCTGAAAATGAGGTGTGAAGCCCCCAGCCAGGACATACGCCTCATTCTGCCGGTTCTCTCAGCCTCCTTGTCCCCCCTTGCACCCCCCCTTTTTTTTTTTTAATTTTCCGGTAGGCATCAATTAGGTGAGGTCTTTTCATTTTAAACATTGGGATTTTTACTCAGCCTGCTAAGGCTGTCAGGTCTAGTTTGCTGCTGAACTGTTCATGCTTTGGTGCTGGACAATGCATGAATGTTTAAATTGCTTGAAATGTCTAATTGAATTATCCTCAAATTACAAATCAAAATAGGAAAGGCTGTCTCTGGCTCACAGGCTCGTTCACTGGGATGTGTCTGCTACGCCACTGCTTTTCTTTATATTTTCTTTTCTGCTTCCGACTATGACTGTATTAAATGAAACCTTAAATACTGAAAGCATTTCTGTTTGCGTACGCAGGGGGAAGCGATGCCGAACGTAAAGGGAAATTTATTCACGTTCCGGCTCCAAGCTCTTTTTGTGTTGCATGAAAATGAGTTCATGAAATTTATATCAATGCATAGGAAAGAAAAACAGCCAGCTGCTGTTTACAAAGAAACTTCCTTTCTCTTTCAGCCACAGTGATTTATAATATAAAATACTTTCAGGCAGATATATATAAAAATACCATTTAACTGTTTTTTTTTTTATAAAAGCTCACAGATTAAGGAAACCAAGAAGCCAGAAAGAAGTTTTGATGTATCTAGCTAGCACGCATGATAAAACCAGCTTCTTAAAGCCTTGCCATTTATATGGTGAGGTAGAAATTAAAGCCCATAGGATTTTCTTTTATAAGTTGTTAATGGAGGCAGAGCTGGGTCTCCATGCATCACATTCACCCTGTCCAGCCCCCTCCCCAGCAGCTCTGATGGCTGATCAGAAACTCTGGTTAGCGCAATAATGCTACTTCCACAGGTATCGTATTTTTATGGCATTTTATAATACATGATAAAGGGGGTTTGACCACCTATCCCCAGCCTCAATCATTTTGCTGCTATACCTTAACTTGTTCAGTGACTGACTGTACCGGAGGCACAGAGCGGGTGTTGGTGCTTCATCCTGTGCCTAGCAGCTGCCCCATCTCTCCCTCTCCCCAGAAAATACCCTTTCAAGGGCTGCACACTTCAGCCAGGCATTGGTGCTTCCCTCCGTGGCTGCCAGGACATCCCATGTGCTGTAAGTTAGCCGCTCAGGTAAGGAGCCCTTGCCAGGGATGGCAAGGATGCATGGATGCTCACACCTGGCTGGGCTGGGAGGACAGTGGCATGGCACAGGCACTGCTCAGATGCTCAGTGTAATCAGGAGAATTGCTAATCCCCACAGATATATCAAACCGTGCCACGGTGCAAGACAGAAGCAGCAGGACAAGTGTTTAAATGTGGCAGTGAGTGCTTTTGTTTTAACTAGAACCAAAAATAAAACAAGTTCAGAACATGCCAGGAATCTTGGTATTAATATTCCCAGTATTTTTTCCTGAATACTAAAAAAATTAATTAGATTCAGGCCACTTTCAAGGGCAACTTCTCTGTTAGCTTGCAATTAGACAATTGTTTCTGTGCTATAAAAATTGTTGAAGACATAATAGTTACAAGAGAACCTTAAGGAAATTGCTTAGGGATATTTTTGATAGAAAAGAAATATCTACTAATATTAAGAATGTTAACACTTTAGTAACTGAAGACTAATACATACTAAAACATCAGTTGTGGGTTTTTTAAACATCTGATTGTTTGGGGCGCAAAGATTATACCTGCATGAATCAAGCATGCCCAAATCAGAGTATCTTTCAGAAACAAAGAAAATTGTAATTTGGAACTAATTGTACTGGACATCTATGAAAATGATGTAGACCTTGGCAATGCACGTGTCCAGATGAAACCAGTGAAATGCATTTGATAATGATTGTATATTACCAAAATCACATAAGACACTGCATCTCTCTCATTACAAATCTCTTGCTTTCTCTCCAAATAATATTAAACCCCAGTAATCTAATTTCTCTCTTGGTATCATAACGCTGGTTCCCAGGGACGGGGCAGTGGAGGAAGAGCACACCAGGCAACACAGGCTCTTCAGCATGGCAAATTGTTGTGTCTCGTATTATTTAGCAATGTTTTCAGCTATGCTCAAGACATAACACCAGTTTTAGGTTTGGAACCCTTCTGCTATGCTCCAGTCTAATCAGATTTGCACCCAATACTCCCATTGCTTGCTGAAGAGCACTGGTACTTGAGTCATTTTTTTAACGTGCTCATGCATTGTTTCTAGTGACCAACTCACCATGGCTAAAGCTTGATGAGAGCTCAGCCAAATGGCAGTGAATTCAGGTCTGATATTTTTACTGTTAGTAGGACTTGGGGGACCTCACCTGAATTTCACCAGGGATGTGCCCTACCTTTTTTCTGCTGACTGGTTTCCCAGTGGTCTCTTCCCAGTCGTAGCAGTTTAATCTTCAAAGCAATGTCCTTCTTCCACTGCTGCAAACTGGAGGAATGGATGCTGACCTGGCAGCTTTGATGGCTGAAGCAGGGGCCAATGCCTTCCAGAGGTACTTTTTTTCTCAGTGGTTACAGGGAGATTTTAACATGAAAGTTTTCTTTTGCAAAATGTGTCTGATATTTAAGTCTGCTAGATATTGTATATGGCATAAAGTTTTTTGCTGTAATTCATTGAACTGCCACCTGATCACTTTGCATTAGTGTTGGTCTGTCCCGTTTAAGGGCTTCTTTAAACTGGGATATGAAATCATTCCCAATGGACCAACAAAAGCTGTTAAGGGAATACTGTCTTGGGAATTAAAGGCAACCAAGATGCCTCCCCATTTAAAATAAAATCCTCCCACCCCCTGGCTGGTATTCAGCTGACCTCACTTAGGCACCTGGCAGTCCCTGGGGAATTACTTTAGGCTCCTTCTGTGGCTGGGGAAGGAAGAACCCCACTGTGAAGGAGGGTTTAGGTTGTGGTGACCCCTTGACTTCAGAGGACCTCACACAGATTGTGCTCTTCACCCCCGTCTGGTAAAGGCATGAAACTGTGAGGGATGAATCCTGGCCAACAGATCTGGGTTTAGCTATCGTAAGTCAGTGTTGATCTGCTGAAGGACTGGTCCATAATTTGCTTTTGTTCTTGAGTGGAAAAGGGAGGGTGAAGTCCACAAAGGGAGTTAGAACATAAAACGGTGCACGTTATCTCTTGCACCAAAATAAACAAAGGTAGAGTATTATGAGAAAGATGAAGAAATCACTGTAAAACTAGAGTATATTGTTAGGGAAACTTGCAGCACCTTCAGCATAAAGAGAAGGGGTTGCTTGAGCTTTGGGGGACTGCAGGAATGTACAAGTGTAATTCCCTCGTTTATGAAGCACAAGCAGTGCACATTTCTGGAACTAGAACTACAGAGTTAGGCGAGACAGAACCAGAACCCAGCTAGACACAGGTGTGAGCAGCAGCCATGAGCATCTCCAAAACCAGAACAGAAAGTGTTCAAGCAAGCGGAGTTAATTCGGGCAGTAAGAGAAGTGCCTGAAGAGGCACTGCAGCCATTCCTCAATTTAGCTTTTCTCTTCAATGTGTAGACTCTATTCTCAGCTACATAACCAACAGGACACAGGAAACTTTTTACAAGTACATTTTTATTTAAAATAAAAATTAATTATGGTGCCTTTTTAAAATAGGGTACTGCACAATCTGTATATGCAACACAGTTTTTGGTACGGAACATATTTACTGAGCAATATCCTTAAATACTAAATATACATTAATGGCTTGTTTGAGAAACATGACAACATTAATTCTGATATTTTTTTCTCTTTAGTCATTTAACCACTGATACAGATTTCCTATAAACAATATTCGTTTTCATCTGTACATGTGGTACACAGTCAAGAAGGCAGATCGTAGAATATTTACATTCATGCATTGATTTAACACACTATTCTGCAGTTTAAAATAATATTTTTTTTTTGTACAGGTGCAGGGAGTATTGTAAATACATATCTACCATAGGCCTAATTCTCCATTGCTTGACAGCATCTATGGTCATGAGCCGGTTGGAGCAGGAGGCCCACACTTGCTTCACATGCTGTGACCATATGGCATCCAAGACTGGACAATTAGGTCTCTGTATAGATATATATCAATATGTTTATATCTTATACTTAGTAGAACTCTCCCCTTTCCTTCCGTGTCTGTTTTTGCAGCATCTATTCATGGTAGAGATGCTTTCCTGCTCACACTGCTGTGTTGGGTCTGAGCCAGGAACGGCGGCAGGGCTCGGGCTTCAGCTCCACCTTCCTGGTGCTGCTGAGGACTGAGGAAACTCAACACTTTGCAGCTCAGGCCCTTAAAGTGCATTCCCTGCTTACGTCTGCTAGTGGTGATCCTTGAGGAGAAATTTTGAGTTGATGCTGTCCCTCAGACTGAACACAGCAGTTTCTGACTCTGTCTGGTGGTGGTCAGAGGGGTCAGAGCAGAGCCATTAATTTCTGCGTAGAAATTGGCCACTTTTTCATCTGCCAGGGATCTGGCTATTTTGTGAATGGAGCTATGCAGGACCTTTCTATGCCTGATATTTTGGTGGCTAAAAATAAACTCGAAATGCTTGTAAAGCTGTATTTTGGATTGCCAATTCCCCAGATCCAGGGTCACTGCCCTTGTCCATCAAGCCTATTCCTTTCCCTTTGTATTTAATTATAGCACAATAAGGAAGCACAAAAGCCTCTTCTATAAAAGCTTTGCAAGTAGTCTGTAGAGTGTTAAACACAACCTTAAACCATGTCAGCAAACTTCAGAAATAATTCCTCAATGACACCACCTTTCTAGCCTCTCTTTTCTGAAGACTCACATCTGTTTCCAGTATACTCTTCCAAGCACCTTTCTGAAGATCACCTTAAATTTTGGTGCAATGTAGTCAGCTGTACTTAGGCAGGAATCTAAAGGCAAAACCACCCTGTGCAGGACTTCCTACCTCTCCCCGACATGGAGCTGTGCGAGTGCTGGGAGCAAAGGCTCTGGACAAGCAGAAGAGCAGCTCTCAGCCTGTCTGCTGCTGCTCTTCTGTGACCAACAGACTAAAAAAGCACACTGGGGAATGTTTGTTTATGAAATATTATGGCAATGATGTGCCCAAATATGTTTATTTAATATCAGCATGTTGGGTATAATGATAGTGTAAATATTCCTAGGATACATCTATATCTCTGAAAATACTGCCACAGAGCTTGTAAGTATTTTTATCTTGCTTATACAGATGGGTAAAATGAGGCACAGAGAGGCAAAATTATTTGCTAGCAGATCAGTGGCAGAGTTGAAAGTAGATCCCAGTCCCCGCATGCTGCTCCTTGAAATGCCCTGCCTCCCCGCTCTCCATGAAGTTTTTAATGCTTATGTTCCACTGAGGAGACCTCAGGGGGCCTGGGGTGGGTTTGCTTGTGGGTTGTGTCATGCACCAGGGTCTTCTCTCAGTGAGGACATTTTACCATTGACACCACTGAAAATCAGACAGTGTCTGGTGACCACCTCTTTAGACTTTTTCTTGCGAAAACAGACACATTTGGATGGACATAATGAGCCACAAATCCCATTTGTGATTTCGGTGCTACAGAACATGCCTTTAAAGCTGTATTAGGAAATAAATAAAAATCAACAGCCTTTAGGAGAAAGTGCTAATCCTGAGCCTGTATCATGCTAAACTAATCTGCATTCATACTTTATACTCTCAACTAAACATGCAACCAGTCTCAAACTATGCCACATTTAGGCAGAAACAACTGGAGTAAAAAAAGAAAGGCAAACATAGGTAACTACACCAAAATAAATGTTATAGCTTAAAAAATATTCTAGAAATATACTTGCAATATTTTTATTATAGTATTTGGGGACTAAGTGCTTTAGGCAATCAATATTTGGGATACTAGACCCAAAGTGTAAATTCTGTCATTTTAATCCCACTTTGGATCTAAGAACATATCACTGTGACTTGTGCAAGCACACAACGTGAATATGGCAGGGAATGACATACTCTTGGGTAAAGGGTTACTTCTTCCCTTTCACTTTTGTAATTGCATTTACTTCTCAAGAAAGCCTAGCCTTTAAAAAATAATTTTATGTAGCTAAACCTCTACATAGTGATAAAAGGCTAAAAAGCTAAATGAATAACTCCATAAATTCCTCAATAGCAGTATATAGCAGCATTTCATTTTATCATTTGAAAGATACTTATATTTACATACAACCTATTGTTCAATAGGTAATAGAAAACTAGAGATGGGCCTGAGCTGAAACTGCTGATTTGAACATCCTGGAGCTTTTTTGGGGAAGGTCTGCTGAACGTCATCTTCCTCTACCATCAACTCAAACTCTACATCCCAGCAACAGACCAACCACAGATAGGAATGCGTTCAAAATCAGGGTCTGATTTCTGCAGTTCAGGCACATCTTTATATAAAACTGAAAGCATGGCTGTGTTGCAGTACCAAGGGACGCGACGGCTGGGGCGCAGTCTGGGAGTTACTCACAGACACGGAGATCAAGTGGTATCAAAGCTTGACGTCCAGACAAGAAGCCAGGATGGAAATTTGTCTTCCACTGCATCACTACTTTCAGCATAGAGGTAAATGGAGACATACACGTGGAGGTGTGACATGAAGGAAAGTTTTCAGGAGGTGGGAAAAGACCAGCGTCTTGGCTAGTCTCATTGCCTTTATCCTAAGGGTTACTTACTGAGCCTAACCTGAGATCCTACATGAATTTGTGTGGATTCAGCTTTGCTTTAAGTAGTCTGCAATTCATGTCACAGAAAGTACAACACTAAGCTATTATGTTGAATTTGGCACGATTGGCAGTCTCTGCCCAGGAGAGGCAGAGACTGAGTTAACGTGGGCACAACCACCTTACCAGACCCTCAAAAGTGGTCCTCCAAGCTAGACCTACAATGTCCTTGGTGGGTCAGTTCAGGAGACTCGACACTTGCAGGAAACAACAATAATCAGTGAATGAAGAGGACTTCAAAGGGCTGCTAGTCCTTTCAACGCAATCCCGCCCAAATACTCACGCCAAGATATAAATAACATCTTGCCTGTAGGGGTTTCCCTGGAGAATTAGTGTGATGAAAACACAGAGAAACATGTAGAATTTCACAAAGGAAGAACTTTTTTAAAGATAAAAAATAAATTGTGATGCAAAAAAGGAGGTGATTATGAAGTAATAGCGTTCAAAGCACCTCTTAATAATATCTCTTTTCCAATAGCAATGCTAATCGCTAAAATCTTACATTTTGATTTCTTTTGCCTGAAAAGTCTTCATCCATGGAAATTGCATAGTCACCAGACCGCAGATGAATTTCCTGGGATAAGTCACAAGTTTGTGCAATTTTTGGTTGCTTGATGGCTTAACAAAAACCTTTATTCCCTTTTTAATAATGAAATATTAAGAATGCTAAGAATGACATATAAGCGTAAAAAACTGCACAGGCTGGAGAAGCACATAGGTGACACCTCCCACCCTTGACCCTCAGACCCATTTATAATAAGCTGCTGCCACTCCAGCAGATCACCTCCTCAAAAGATCCTATTTCAGCAGCTTTTGTGGACTAATTCAACCTGAAAAGTGGGGGGGAAGACAGGAAGAGAAGAAATGGGAGGCATTGCGACATTGCTTTCACGAGATGCAGCATGCAATGCTTATGCCTTTGTGAGGCCTTTTCTCCGGGCAGCGTGGGTGGGTGAGTTTATCCTCCCTCGGAGAAGCAGTACGCCTGAAGAGCAGCCTACTTTTCTCTTCTGAATCACTGATGCGTGCACTATTTCTGAAATGAAGTCCTTGGCCACAGAGCTCCTTTCATTGCCTTGTTTCACCCACCTTGCATACTCTGCATGTGTGCTTTGAAAGTTTACCACCTCCTGCACCTCGGTGGGGTTTTGGGGATTATACGACCGCATTGTTATCAACTGTTTTGTTGTTTTGGGAGGAGGTCATTGCATATTCAGCCCGACTGGTTCCGTTCTCTTCTTTTCTCATTGGTTTCCTTGGGTGATCCCAGGTTCGGTGATGTATAGGCAGGATGGGGGGAGAAGAAAGGATAGAGATAAATCTTCTTTCAGTACAGATTGAAAACAAGGACACAGAAGATGCATCATAACACTGAACTTTTCCTCTTTATTTTCCCTTTCTGAACACAGGTCAAACCAGCAGTTAAATTTTGTTAAGCCTCATGATCAACCTGGAAAATGAGGGGTCTGGTCCTAAGCCCTATTGATGGGCTGTCAGTCTCCCCGTGCTAGCCTGCGTATAGGTACAGGTGTGTATGTTGCATGAGAGAAAGGCTGCTGGAAGGAAAGCCCTTCACTACCACATTCATCCCTGGAATGGAGGCTCGGGTGCTGGATCAGGCTCTGTCTTGGGGCAGTCCTGGGCCTTTCTCCTCAAAGTGCAACATCGTTCAAATTGGGATGATGATGAGTCGTGTCCAATGAGGACCCAACACACTCACCAGTCTTCATAAAACCACCATGTCTGGTCACAAGGAGGGGACTCATCTGACCAGTGTAGATATGTACATCTGTGGTGACCATCCCAGACTACCTTCACGGTCAATGAAGAGAAACAGGTACTTTTAAAACACTGTTCAGAACAGCTTAAAGTGGATACCCAAAATAAGTCAGGTGGTTTGTGCCCAAAGCATTTCTGTTTCTCTGCATTGTCTGTGAAGGAAGGCTAGTTTAGCCCAGACACAGATGTTCATGTTCTAGGTGTCTGAGTTACTGACTGCAACATGCTGCCTCTCTACCAGTCCCCCCAACACCAACCACTGAAGCATCCCCTTTTTATTTTGTTTGGCAGCCGTTGGCACCATTTGGTAACACAGGCCAGGACCACCCATGCTAATTGTGAGGCAATGCAGGAAATGCCCAGCAAGTGCAGAAATCCAACAAGCATCTGCACATCACGGAACAAAATCATCTTATTTGGGATTCTAAAGTGACTCTGAAAAGAGTAAGTCCCGTAACAGACCATGTTACATCATATGTTTCCCTCACAACTTCTCTCCTCAAAAATGGTGTGACCTTTATTTAAAGCTGAAGCTGTACACATAGTAGGAGGAAAAAGCTTTGTGCTTTCTACATGGATATTTCAGACATTAGTGCTTTGAGTTTAAGGTGCTTCTAAGGGCAAAAAGAGGACCAGATCAACAAATGTAATACAACAGTCTGTGCTATTGTTCTTGACATCATTTAACAAAACAAACAACAATTAATAAAAAAATAGTTAATGACATTGAATTTCAGCAAAGTATTGGTGAAAGATTCATGGAGAATGATTACAGGGAGATAAATGTGTTTTGCTTGTAATCTCAAAGAAAATACTTCTGACTGTGGTATTTGCACCACTCTTTAAGCTGGTAAGAGTTAAGGCTTGTTAATATTAGCCGTGATTCCAGCTGTTAGAGCTGTTAGAAATGGAAGGGAAGGGGAGACTGAGAGCTTTGTTGAACCCTTTTTCAGCCATTAACATGCTGTGCCTGCCTGTATCTGACACAAGCTTCTGCAGCTCTGCCTTTCATAACATTGTAAAGCACCCATCCACCCTGCCACAGCCCTGACAAGAGGACTGGAGAATCTGATAGCAATAGTTCTCTTATTGTCTCCTGGGCAGGAAAAATGGTGTGGCTGTCTTTAAACTTCTCTGCTGCTTTCAAAAATTCCTCCCTGGCCCTGGCCCAGTTCCAACCCTGACAATCAGTTCTATGAATGGTCAAAAAATGAAGACATTTTGCCACTTCTACTTGCTATCTGTTTGTCTCCCGTTTACCCCTTCTTTCTTTATTTTGGCCTCCTTTGTGTTTCTGCACCTCTCCAGTTCCATTTCTTTCCCTGTCTAGCCTTCCTCGTCTTCCTTCATGTTAAAAAATATTTTCCTTGCTTTTTTATCTGCATTTTTCTTTTTTCTAGAAGTCATTTCAAGGCTGATTTCTTCAGTCCTCCTGAAACGTTTTTCCCTTTCCTCCCCCTTTTTTTTGCTTTAGTTTCTCTTCCTGAGAGCAGCCGTTCGCTCTTTCCCCTCCCCAGGCTGGTCTCCCAGCGCAGACCTGGGAGGTTCGGAGACTCTCCTCCAATGGTGAGACCTCTCTGGAGGCGCTGCTGGAGAGGTTGCCCGTGATATTACACCACTGGCACTAGCATGCACTGGAAGTGTGCTTTTTCAGAGCCTACAAATAGTGGAATGGAGATTTTATCAGGCTTCTGCTTCTGCCTTATCAGCTGCTCAGGGTTAGGGCTAGCAAAACAGAGCAACTACTATCTTTGGTCTCAGTGAAATGGCTATTTGAGATATTTCTTTCTTTCTTTCTTTCTTTATTTTTGGCAGACACAGTTCAGGCTTGGAGAATGCTCTGTTTAACTCCTTCACTCTGTTTCCAAATGCATGTTAGGCATGGCTTTGGGGTCAAACTTGCCTCAGTTACACCATTTAAATGACTGGCTTGACAGACTTGTATTACTTATCACAGTGATTAAAATTGACCCATGTATTTAGATATGCAAAGTTATTTTGGCCTGTTGCGATTTTTCAACTGCCCTTTTACATTAGGGCACTAACTCTGTTTGTGCCACTAGCTCTTTTTTACCTCAAATCTCATCCACTGTTGAGATCCAAGCATGCAAGTTTTTCTCTTACACACCAAGGGGAGCCCTTTTATGCTATTTTCTGCGTGATAAGCTAGGTTATGCATGATCTTCCTACATGTAATACTTCAAGCCCCCTTTCAGCTGAAGTGCTGTGGCCCTGTATTTATGCATTTCCACTCCAGGGTCGCTCTTCACTGGTGAAAGTGATGTTTCAAGTTAGTGAGGGAATGAGCAGGGAACTGTTCGTTCTGTGACATACTCACTTGGTGGCAGGCGAAACGGGCTGTTTGCTAACAAGTGGTTTGCATTGCTTTACAGTATGATTTGCTACAGATTGCGCTTTGATGTTTAGCAAACAAAGGGGTGCACTCTTCATGCCAAACATCTGCGAATGAAAGGTACATGCAATTCTGTACAGCTTAGTACACGCCTGAAATGATGCATCAGGGTCCGTAATGACCTCTCCACCGTGCATGCATTAATTTGCATGAGTCCTAAAATCAAGAAAGCATCAAACAGCCATTTAATAGTGTATTTAACATATCAGGCTTCAATTTCTGATGATGTTTTGATCACACTATAAATCTTATTTATCAAAGAAATTCATATTGGCTTGTACCAGTTCTCGGTAGAGTCCTGTGTAAAGGTCAATGTAACGATGCACAGTCAAACATAATTTGTTATGTTCTGCCTTTAGAAAATTTCTTAGAGGAGACACAGTTTTTGGCCCTTGATCATGTCTAGCCCAAAACTCAGTTGGTATATTTGACAAAATCCTCCCTGCTGGCTTTGGCTACTGGTATAAATTTGGCATAGACCTACTGTCTGTAGAACAGTTGTGTGGTAGAGTACTAGGGGAAGGTTTTACCTCATGTCTCCCTTGTATACACTTAAGAAAATCATTATATATGACTTTTCAGACAAAATCAAGCAAAAGCTGAGTAGACTATTAATTTATTCAGGACTTTATTTCATCTCGTTACTTATAGGCTTATTGAAGCTTTGAGGAGAATAGGATCACCTAGAAATGGGACTAGAAGTTTTGTCTAGAAGAGTAAACTGCAACAGACACAAGGCAGTCCACATGCTCATACTCTTCAAGGTGCTTTGTGCTTAGAAGGGATGAGAGTCAAGAATAAAACCTGATCTCATAAGACAAGCCTGAGCATTGCAAATCTGTTTCCTACTGACTGCTTCCATAGCAATGTTTCTGTTGAGTGCTGGTGCACCATGGCCAGCATCTGGGAAGGTTGGGCCCCGGGGAAACCCAGCCAAGCTAGGAGGGGGTGACCTTGGGCTGGCAGCAGGGAAATTAAGGGATCCTAAATTCCCCTCCTTCTGGGGCTCCCACACCCGACTCAGCACTGCCAGGAGATGCCTGCCTCCACATGAAATTTGCTGCCCTGGATTATCCTCTGAGGGAAACACCTATCCTGTTTCTTAGAAAACAGTTAGTTAGTCATTCTTCTAAAGTGCAGTTTAAGGAGGAAAGGCCACTTTGCCCTCCCTGCTGTGTGCTGGAGGAGATGCGCAGTGCTCAGGAACCACAGTGCAACTCCACTCTTTCCTGAGCATTGGGACAAAATTGTAAATTGTAGTTAAAAGGCACCTGCAAAAAAAAATTTCTTTGTATGGGTATCACTATCCACTGATAAAAGATTTTACTAATAGTGAAAGCTGAGAGGCATCTCTGTACTACCTTTGCACATCTGTACCTGTGCCAGTGTACAAGGCACAAAAATAATTTCGTGTTTTCAGTTCCTCTCATGAAGGTGCTTTTAGGAGCACATAAAGAACTTGTGTCTCCTCGCAAAGCAGTTTCACCTCGAGGTGGCTCCTACCATGACCAAAGTTGCTACCAAGCTCTGTGGGCAGCCCCGCTTTTGCCTGTCACAGCACAGGGCTCTGCTACGGGAAAGACAAGCAGCCGGCGAGCGGCTTTACCAGCGAGCGTCACCGCAGCTCGCCTGCCCCTCCTGCGTTGGCAGCGGCAGGCATCGGGCCGTGCGTGTGCCTGACAACACCTGGGGCAAAGTGGCAGAAGGGAAGGTGCAAATCAGAGCGCTGAAGATGTATCACTTATACGTGTGACGACTTCAAAGCTCTTCTCCATACCGATGAATATTTCATTAGCTATCAACACATAAAAATTAATGATTTTCAGTAAAACTGGGTCTCATACGACACACCCATTTGCTTCATAGGATTGGTCTATCCTGGTGTGTCCCCAGTGCAGAGCAGAAATATCAAAGTTAGCTATATAACAGTAGAGATCCAACAGCAGCCGCATCTTCCCGGCTCACAAAAGTTATCTAAGAATCAGGGTAAATACCTGGTAGGTATATTTTCACTCAGCTTCCTCTCCTGGGCTAGGATGCTAGCAGTACCTGTGGCAGCTATGTTTAGAGCTCTTGGCTAGACTTCACTGATGGAAGTCCAGACAAGGTGATGTGTGGTACAGTCATACTTCAAAAACATTCTTATTTAGCAGATACAGGATAGGAATGGAAGAATACGTTTTGTAATGTTATTCAATTACTGGACCACCTCTCCTAGTAACCTGAATGTTTATAAAATCATAAAGAAGGTGAATGGAGGCTGTTTACATCTCAGTACTGGGGGCATTCATCAAACAGCTGTTTGATTCATGCTGACCATCAGCCACCAGAGGTGAATCAGTTCCTGTGATAGGAACTGGTGGGAGAACCGAACTTGCTTTCTAAGACTGGCTTGTGAACAGGCCCCCTGCTAGAGGGGCTCAGTGCACTGACAACAGTTGCTTTCTGGAACAGAGCCATCGAATTTGCGTGCAGCTGCCAACCAGGAGTCTTGCCTAATGACTAACCTGGGCTGGCCAGCCTGGTGCTAATGCCCACACATATGGGGCTCATGTTAAAGGAGGACACTTCTCTGGACATAGTTTTCAGAGTCATGGGAAGAGAGTCACATTCTGACTTCTCCCTTTGACTGTCTCAGAGGGACCAGAAAAATTCAATCTGGATATTTTTTATTTGACAATGTAAAGACAGAAATCAAAGAAGAAACCCTAATGATGAAAATTCTCTGAAACCCTAGTTTTCTCTATTAAATTAGTTAACAGCCATATGTGGACCATCTATCTGTCCAGAAAACAAGCAGCATACTATTCCTCGTAGGAAGAGGTTACTGGCTCAACTACCTCCCACATACAAAGCAAATGTTTTACAGTTATAATAAAAAGCAGCTCCATCTGGACAACTTTCAGCAATGCACTCTCTACTGCTCAATGTTTGTCGAGGACCAGTGTTCCATACTCTCAGTCTCCCATGGCTTTTACGTATATTCCCTGTATCTCCATCTTGAGTCTGGTAAGTTAGATAGTCCAGCATCTAAAAGACAAACTGTCTTGCCCCTGAATTATTACTTTTTATCCCAATATGTGATATTTTTTTTACCTATTCTTCCAAAGTAGAAAGTCTTATACATAACCTGGATGGTATTTCCTGCACTGTTTGGAAGGACTGTGTATGTTGGGTTACTTTCAGTTTTGGACATTTGATGGTCTCCTTCCTCAAGCTGCATTAACCCTTTGCTCTTTCTCGGGGGAAAAAAAAAAAAAAAAGAGATGTCTTGTGAATCAGAAAAGGCCATTCTTTCCCCAAAGACCTTTGAATACTTCAGTCTTAGCCAAACAAAACTAGTGGTCAGCTGCTTAATAAGATTTATGGGAGAAAGTAAGCATACAATTTTGAACTTCTTCAGACCTTTTCCATCTCTCTCACATGTGGAGAAGGGGAGAAGATCTGTACAAGTGCATAGTGTTATGACCATTATGCAAAACGTGAAAGTCTCTTTCACAGTACTGCAAGTCACGTTGCATCAATAGGCTTTGATCTACCCCCAAGACACCATCTCCTAAGGGGAGTTTCTTCTTTTCTGGCTGTTCACATGAGCATTTTCAAGCCTGTAATTTACAGCTATTTCAGCTCTCCCTCACAGCCATTTTTAGCTGACCAGTTTCTGGAGTGTATTTAAGCAAGCCCTGCAGGCATGTGGGTGATTTCTGTTTTGGGGTGTTTCACACTCCCTCATGATAGTCAAATCCCCCTTGCTGTGCATAGATTGAAGATCTAGCCTTTGCTGAGTGCACCTCTGTCCTGGTTTCAGCTGGGATAGAGTTAATTTTCTTCCTAGTAGCTGGTGTAGTGCTGTGTTTTGGATTTACTATGAGGATAATGTTGATAACACACTGACGTTTTCAGTTGTTGCTAAGTAGTGTTTATACTAGTCAAGGATTTTTTAACTTGCCGTGCTCTGGCAGGTGCACAAGAAGCTGGGAGAGGGCAGAGCCAAGACAGTTGGTCCAAACTGGCCAAAGGGCTGTTCCACACCACATGGCGTCCTGCTCAGTATAGAAACTGGGGGAGTTGGCTGGGGGGCAGCGATCGCTGCTCGGGGCTGGGCTGGGCATCAGTCAGCGGGTGGTGAGCAATTGCATTGTGCAGCACTTGTTTTGCATATTCTATTATTATTATTATTGTTATTGTTATTGTTATTGTTATTGTTATTGTTATTATTGTTATTATTGTTATTATTGTTATTATTATTATTTTCTCTTCCTCTGCTGCGCTTTTAAACTGCCTTTATCTCAGCCCACGAGTTTTACTTTCTTTTTTCTGATTCTTTCCCCCATCTCACCAGGGGCGGGGGGGAGGGTGAGCAAGTGGCTGGGTAGTGCTTAGTTGCCGACTGGGGTTAAAACATGACAACCTCTCAAGAAAAAAAATGAATCCATATGGAGCCGCTCTGCAGCCATTCATCAGCACTTAGAGATTCCCTGAGCTGGTGCACTCAGGCTGCAAAATGTGGTGGGCAGATCTCTTTCTGTGGAAGTCCATCTACCCCAGCCTGCTGAAGTTGCACAGGGTATATCTGAAAGAAGCATTTGGCCTTTTCAGACTGCAAGCAATTGCAATAGATTGCTGAGACACATGTGAAATTTAAGAAGTGGAGTTTAGTCTTTATTTATTTTCAGCAGTGCAAAGTTAGAGTAATTCTACAGACTTCAGTGGACTTGAGAAGGATTTGTTCTGATGTTACAGAGGAAGATCTGTCCCTGGGAGACTAAGGTGATGCAATCACATTTCCTACTAGGTCTTCAATTAAGCTAACTTCAGAATTATGCTCCTACATGAAACCAATCTGAAGGAAGAGAAGCAGCTTTATTATTAGGATACTGGACTATTAACTGACATAATCGACGAAAGTACTTTCAGTGACCCCTCACGTTACAGCCCACTCTTTGCATTCCCTGTAATGATCTTTAAAAGGTTTTATTGACTGGAGGGATATTACAGCTGACGTTATCCATCAGGTGTTCTCAGTTCAGAATACATCATCCATATGTTCTGATGACAAAAGGAAAAAAAAAGAAAAAAGAAAAAGAAAAGAAAAAAGAAAAAAAGAAAAAAAAGGAAAAAAATAGGGGAAAAAAATATTAAAAGCATGGAATGAAGGCACCTGCTTCAAAGCCAAAACATGTCTGGAGGTGACCATAGCCATGGCCATGCCTGGCAGCGTGCTATGCACTGGCAGTGTCTTTTGGGGATGAGCCGGGCCCAATTCTGCTCCCCAAAGGCCTGTCCTGCCACAGAGCAGTGTAGGCAGCTAAGGTACGTCCATGGAGCTCAGTTCATGGCACACCATACTCTGCCAAGCATAAACAGCTTGGGATTGTCAGTATATATGTATGTAGCTCCCAGATAACCAGAATTGTATGTAACTCTGTTGCATTAGGCAGGATCTGCCCTAACAAGTCTATAATTTAAAGAGAGAAGCCAACTCAAATTTCTGTCCTAATTTCTTATGGAAGATAATAAACAAGCTTAAACAAGCTAGTCTAATGAAAAGAAAGAGGGGATGGGATTGCTCTCAGGAAACACCCAGAAAGGAAAAGGGCATTTGAATGGAAGAAATGGGAAGTAGACATGGGTAAATTTAGGCTGGAGATGCAAACAAGGTTCTTTTACTCTCAGAAGAATAATGGTTTGAATTGGGACTCTGGAGGAGGTAGAAGGGAGAGAGGGAAAACTACACAGCTTTAAGAAGGCGACTGGTATGTTTATGAAAAGGATCAAATGCCACAGTGCCCACAATACAGGGGACACACAGGGTGACCCAAGGGTTACTAAGGTGTCTAGGCTGCCACCCAGAAGAATCAAAGAAGGAACACTGACTGCTTCAGGGAACTGAAACAACCAGTGTAACAGAAGAAATAATTTCACTGAACTTCAGGTGCAGCCTCAGTTTCCCTGGGGTTGGTTCTCAGTGATCAAGGCAATACCTATAGTCAGGGCTGGACACAGGGTGTTTGCTCCACTACAGCACCCAGGTCTGGGTGATGGCTGTGAATAGGTTACAGCTAGATAATGAAGGCAGTACACTCTCCCTACTGTGCTTTTTTTTTCCATTTCGTGCAGGTCTGAAGGGGGAAGAGAGTCGCATTTCCCGGAGCCCTCCTGTGAATATCCTCCAGACTGGTGCAGACTGGATGCATTACTGCAGCAGTGGCATTATGCTGGTGTCTTACTAAAATCAAAGTCATGAAGCTTGTGTAATGATGGACAAAAATTTAAGGCGGCCCCCAAACTGGACTGTACACACTCTCCGAGCTTTTGTGCACACAAGCTGAACCCACATGCAGGTTTGGTCCTTCATTTCTGCACACATCTGTGACAGCTCTCCATGAGCCACAAGAAACTGAGACATGCATGTTCTTACAGGTGCTGGTATGAAGACAACAAACACGCCTCTGCTTATCTGCCACTCAGTAATATAAAAACACCAGGCGAAGCCCAAACTGTGATGTTTCTCTTAGTCCTTTAAAATTCTCCAGTCTTTCTGGAACAGATTGAACAACACCTATCATGATTCAATGCTTTCTATCTTCAAAGTGCTTAGCAAACAATAATTAGGAAATCTGGAGAAACATGCTTTTCAAGTGCCCAGCTGTACCAACCCTGATCAATACCTTGCTTTCTTTATATAGAAAACACATCTAAAAGTATACATTGAACAAGACATGAAAACTACCTAACTGCTTCTGCTTAGCTACAGTGAGGCCAGTAAAATACATTTATAAACTATTATTTAGCTGGGCTCCCAATTAGAAGTTGTCCTTACAAAAAGATTATCTATATTGGAGGGGAAGTGGCGGAGGGAAAGGTGTAGAAGCCCCCTACACTGTCTGCAAATTGGCTGGCTGTTGGTGCCTTATGCTCCAGGTCAGGGTGGGCATCAGTACTGGAAAACCATGGGGTTGGAATAATAAGGTGGCAGAGAGAGTAGATGAGCAAGGGCTGCTCTTCACTGCTCTTGTGCCGTATCTGAAGGAAAGTATGTCTCTCACCAGCCAAGCAACTGTAGATATTGCCATTATAGGCACTGGACTTTTCCATCCCCAAAACAAAGCTGAACTTCTATGCTACTTTGTGCCCATTTTTTTTTTTTTCTGAATGTAGGTAACTACCTTTCTTTTTGACCCCTTGCAGACAGAATCATTTAAATAGAATTTCACAAAATTTTTTAAATAGTAATGATTAATTTCTTTGCAGATGAATCAAAATTCTCTGCAGATTTTCCATTATAGAAATGTCTTTAATAGAAGAGTGTCTGCAACACAAATAAATGCAAGGAGCTGAGAAGAAAATTAAAACTTGTAAAATGAACTGGCCTTTGCAACTATCTAGATCACTTTGCATTTGAGGCAACCTCTCTCTGCCACAAACTAGAGTAAGACCACCGATTTCCATGCAGCTGCTTCTGACTTTCTCCACTCACAAAGAAGAGTCTGTAGAGCCAGACCCTGCTCTTTGCAGGCTAAATGCAAACCCACTGTAAGTGGACAGCACAAGGTGGTCCCAGCCTTCCCATACTCTGGGTGAGCAATGGGGTAAGTCCATACAGAGGCACAGCAACCAGCAAGCCCTGCACACCTTGATGTCTACACAAAAATTCGGTTTTGTGCAGTTTGGGAGCTAAGTGGCTTTAGACAATTGTAACTGGGGACAATTTCTGAGGAAGGATTTGAGTTCAGCCAGTCTCCACACTGGCTTCCCAGGGCTCAGAGCAACTGAAAGAGCCAGGTTAGCCTGCAGTTTCTGCTGCTTGGGAGTATTAACATCTTTCATAAGGTTTCATGCTGCTGCCTCAAAAATCAGATACCAAAGAAGGCATCATTTCTCCATCTGGCACCTCTTTTCAAAGCCCAGAATGAGGAATGACCCTGTTTTCCCACTCTTCCCTTGCACACTGCTGGGATAAGACCCTTTACATCAGACCCCCTGTTAGTGCTTCACTCCATCACTTGGCATTAGCTTCGGGAATGGATGCCGTGATGCTCAGCTGCACAAATGCCCTCTGACATGGCTGTTTAGCCAACTTTCTGAGACAGACAAACTAGGAGCATTGTTCTCCAGCCCAGACATACTAGAGGGGGTGGCCATGTGCCTGCTGATGTAGGGGACACCAGAGTCAGAGTGAGGTAAATGTGTGGCAAAGCAGGACCACCCCAGCAGATGCCATCTTCTCCCGATGCCAGCTCTGCCTACGCTGACCTGCTGTGGGGCTCGCCTTTGCGGCAAGGCTCTCCCAAGCAGGGAGCCGTGTGCTGCTTAGCAACTCAGGACCATTATAAATATTTAGCAGTAAGTATGGCAGGGTACAGAGAAGAAAGGACAGAGGTAGCAGAAATCAGACCATACAGCCACACAGGTGGTGACAGCACAGCTGCAAGGGGCTTGAGGGTGGCTGCAAGTGGTCAACATGTGCCCAAGGAGTGTCACAGCTCTGTGCAGGGGTACCCCATCCGCACGCTTTGAGCCTTGGGCAGTGTGGCTGCATGGTAGCAGACAGCACAGTAAGGCAGGTGCGTGTGTGATGTGACCTCCCTTCAGAGCAGAGGAGACCCCTGAAACCAGCTGGTGGGGACAAACACCCCTAAGACTTCCTTTTTTCAACACCTGCCCTCAGCTAGGGCATGGGAAAGCTGAGAACTTATTTGAACACCAAGTTGTGACTACTTAGACAAAGGTGTGAAACTAATGCACATAAATTACAGTATGAAATAATGCTGCTGTGGCCAGATGCTTTGTTACCTCTGGCTGAGATTCCCTGCCCAGGAGGAAGTGCATCTGAGAGCAGCTCCTGCTGTTCCCTGAGCTCTACCTTTCCCCAGGGTCTCTGCATACAGAAGTCCAGGTTACAGCCAGGCATCAAAATCAAAGTCAGTAGAAGCCATGAATTAGAGGAGCCAAGGGTGGCCCCAAACCAAGGTTGCTGGCCAAGAAGCATGCCAAAAGGTCAGGCAGGAATAGGGTATCTTCTGCGTCATCAAATCTGGGGCAACGTGGGGGTGATGCAGGAACCACGGCTCTGTGGAAAACAAGAAAGGGCAGAGACTGGAGGGGAATCGGGCATGCACACAGGACTGAGAGGCGTGCTGAACAGTCCTGAGCATCCTGAAAGCAGTCGGATGTGTGTGATGGGTAGGGGACCAACTGGTGCTTAGCTGCTCCACGGTCAGGTCTGGCTTCTTGTCACGCAGAGACAGAGCAGAGTGAGCCTGGGCAGAGCCTGCCTGGGACAGCATGGGGCATGTGTGGGAACTGCTGGGGCATTTCCACACTTTTCAGGCTTTCTCATTCTAACTTTTGGAGTTTTAGAGCTCCTGCAAATCCACCGTGTCTGCTGAACCCACTGGGAGCTGCAGTTGTTCAGCTGCTGGAGAAATCAGGCTTTACTGCTTTTACTCCAGATGTACTGCAAATCCTTCATGGAAAGGAAAAGGGGGCAATAAAGGCACCCAGCAGGTTTGTATGGGATTCTCGTGGTGTAGAGGGAATTTCTGGGTGATACAGAGCTGGAGTAACAGATCTACACACCCACCCCACTACCATGGGTACAATTTCCTCTGAGTCATAAAAAAGACTGTCCCAGGCACCCCAGGGCGCTGCTGCTGGGTTCTTGCAGGCTGTAACAAACACAGTCCTAAGATCAGATATCCCAGATAATCAAGCCAAAAACTTTCTTCAGGTGTCCCTGTACACTGTGCCAGGCACATCTCAGTCACAGTTGTGGCTTTTTACCAGCGGGGTCCACCACAAGTGCCCTTGTGTCACCTTGTAAAAACTATGATTGGCTTAAAAATTAAATTAATTTCTAAGAAAACTTTATTTCTTTGCCTTGTAGGATTTTGAATATATGAGAGTCTTGAGTTTAAAGTAATTCTTTAGACTAGTAGGTGAAAAGAACACTGATCTATTTATGCAGATTACTTCAGAAGTTATGGCTTCAGAAAAAAATGTAATAAAAACCTCACGTTAAGCATGGCAACTCTCCTATATGTTTCAAAGTTCTAGTATCCACTTGTATCTTCTAATTACACTGGGGTATATCCGGAATATTTCAACCAATACAATCAGACCAGCATGAGCATTGTATTATATAAAACCCACCCAAGGCTATTACAGAGTTGCACTGAGGTAGGAACTGCACAATACTTGCATCTATTGCAAAACTTCTTCCCATTCGATGTGGTACCCTCATCTGCAGTAGAAAACAGAAAAATGGCAAGTTTGTTTCTGGTCACAGTGAAGTTAATTGATCACAGGGTAGACCATGATGCTCTACAGATATCTGTTGGCATCTTTGTCAATACATCACAAATTAGGAGAAAACAAGTGAAAAATGACCCACAGGAGAGTATTCTCTGAAACACTTGGACCACTTCTTTTATGCTAAAGACAAAAGCCTCCTGAAGGCTTCTAGTGTTCCTGGTTATGAGAAACAATGAAGCATTTTATCCATTTCTGACAGCAAACTTTCTTCCTAGCAGAACGTGACTTTGGTATAACTTAAAAGAGACAGAAAAATCCTGAACTATAATAGTTACACAACCATGTAGTGCTTATAAAAGTCCCAGACTAACACCACTGAAGAGCACAATCCTCCTGCTTATCTGACCAACACATACTGCACAGGCAACAGCAAAGCAACCTCATTCAAGGTTGGGAGTAAATTCACTACTGGGAGATGATCAGGCATAGAGACCAAGCAAAACTTGGGGACCTTGGGTTTTGGTTAGAGGTAGCAGAAAGACCTGGACAATGGCACTCAGCAGTAGATGCCAATCCTATTGTTCATAAGCATCAACATTCAGACAGTGGAAAAGACAATCAGGCTACAGCGTGACTGTCTTTTCTTTGCTCTTCCAAACTTTTGAAATTTGCCTTTCTTTCAGCTGCCCCCAGTGGCATTCAAGGTCTTCCTGATGAAGACCATATTCCCTTTTGAACAACACTTCTTAGGGGCTGACACCTTTTGCAGTGCAGAATTGGTCTGATGTCCAGGAATTTCATCAAAGACACACAGATATGCCCCCGTAGACCTTCGTCTTCCCTTTGAGTGTCCCTCACTCAAACAGTACTTTTTAACCTGGCTTTTCCACCAACTATCTCACTTTATCTTCTGAGTAATTGCCATCTTTCCAGCCATCTGCTGAGAATTAAGGCACCATTTCAGTACAAACCCTTCTAATGTGTCACGAAGAATAGAAGAGATTAACAATCTCGATGCACCTTGACCTGTCTGACATCAGCCATGCCACGAATATCCACTTCAAAGCGATTAAGTTTAGGACACTGTTCTGTCTTCTCTCCCCACATGGAAAAGCATTGTTCTGTTGCAATTAGTAATGATTTTGGACTAGATTGTACTCAGCCTCAGTGCTCCTCATAGGAAATGGCCCATGTGGAGGACTACACAGTCCTTGCTCTTTGAGGGAGTGAGTGCTATGAAATGGGCTGGGACAAGAGGTGTGGGACCACGGCCTGCTGAGCAGGATATACACCCCTGCACCATGGGACACATTCCACACACAGTAGCTCACCACAGCCCAAAATCCCACTTTTTACCCTCGTTAAAAAAGCCTCCATGTTTTCCCCTTGCAAATGCCTGCCTCATTGTCAAACAAAACCAAATTTCTGAACGTTGCTCCCGCTGCTGAAACTAGACCTTGCAGTATACAGTGTCCATAAATCATAGGCTAATGCTGAATACCCTAGAAAATACCTGAGCAATGAATTTTAAGACAGTTTAAATATGACCTGTCATTTTATTTCAGCACAATGTTTGCTTCCATTTAATTATTATTTGAAGGTGAACTCAGCACCTATTTAAAGAAGTGCATATGTAGGCACTTATGGTACGTTTCTCTCAGGCTATGGGACACATACAAAACAGTGGCTTGACAAAGTTAGAATAGTGAGTAAAAGGTATGTCATGTAAAAATTCGCTGTCATCAGCCTGCTTTCTCTGCTGACTTAGCAAGAGGGCTCTTTGGCAGCAAACCCTGTGGTACATTTGAGAGCAGAGGTATCCATCCTACCTAAAATCCAGCAGAGCCAAGGAGTCACATCCCTAGGCATAATGGGCGGCTCATGGTCATATCAGACCATATGGATGTTCTGGAGATACTAAGTACAGGTTTTTCACATGTTGGCAAACCATTTGAAACACTTCCTGCCAGGTTGCATAGCTGGCACATCAGGTGGCACAGAGACCTGGATGCTCAGTTTTGCTTTCCCCTTCGAGGTTTGAGAGACAGCTCCAGTATCTTAATTTTATACAGGCAGCCAGGGATTTATTTTTCTCTTTCATGTGAGTATCTTAGTCCCCTCACAGACACTGACACACCAGTGAGCTGCAGAAATAGGATTACATGCTGCAGGTCCCTCTCTCCCCCATCTCAGTTGCTTATTTAGAAAACAACTCTCGTTAATCCTCTTTACTGTGTTTACTTCCCACTTCCCTCCAGTCTTGCTGTCTTACTATTATTCAGGTGCTTGGAGATGTTAAAAGAAAGCTTAAGAGACAGCAACCTCCAGAGCTGATTAAAATGAATCGAGCTCCACTGGTTGTTTTTGAATCGGCGTGGATTTAAATCAGATGAATATTTGTTAGAGCTACTGGTATTGACAGTGCACTTGCCCAAGTCCAGTCCAAAAACCATGTGATGCTGAAATGATCCGGTTTCCTCCATCCTGCGCTAGATTCTGAATTGTCCTTGGACCTCCTGCTGTTACTTCTTGGTGATGGTCTTCCAGGGAAAGAGAAAGAATGGCAGGTTTTTACAGACAGAGACATGGTAGAGAAATACCTCAAGGTATCCAGATTTTGAACCAGTTATTCATCTGCTTTTGCTGTGTGTTACAGAATTTGGTTGTCAGATCACTTTCCTTATCCACAAAATGAGCAGAAAAGTCCCACTCTTACAGTGGGCCTGAGCCCTGGCCAGTGAGTGATTAAGCCTGCCCTAGAAATCTACAAAAGTTACAGACTGTGATTGCTGCTGGCACTAAGTGCCAATCCTTAAATTTTTTCTAATACACCATGGAAAAGTTTCTTAAGAGAAAATTCATATTTTTTAAAAGAGAAAATATCCCTCTGTCACCAAGAACAGAGAAAATAGCTGTTCCCCCACTGCCAGACTGAGGGTGCTATCACCATGTGTGTATCTATGCTGCAGCACAACACAACGTCACATGCGATCTCTACAGGTGCTTGATCTATGCAGTAGCACACATCTGTACCCGATGTGCTGATCATGCAGTGCCCAACACTGCAGATGCCAGAATCACACATAGGAAATTTAAAGGCTGCTTTAAGAGCCTTTGAAGAATTGCCCGATATATATCTTCCCAAGAGTTTAACCTGTCTAGCAGTTATCTGAGTATTAAAGCTGATTGACACAGTTTGGTATTAGTTCCCTCATGGATCAGACGTCAAATCCATCCACTGGAATGGTTTTCAGCACTTCTTATGACCATTTCATACTGGGAGAACCTGAGTATTTCATAGAATAGAATCACAGAATCATAGAGTGCTTTGCGTTGGAAGGAACCTTTAGAGGTCATCTAGTCCAACCCCCCTGCAATAAGCAGGGACATCTTCAATTAGATCAGGTTGCTCAGAGTCCCATTCAACCTGACCTTGAATGTTTCTAGGGATGGGGTCTCCACTACCTCTCTGGGCCAGTGTTTCACCACCCTCATTGTAAAAAATGAAAAAAATCCCTTATATCCAGTCTAAATCTACCCTCCTTTAGTTTAAAACCATTAGTCCTTGTCCTGTCACAACAGGCCTTGCTAAAAAGATTGTTCCCATCTTTCCTATAGGACCCCTTTAAGTACTGAAAGGGCGCAGTAAGGTTTCCCCGCAGCGTTCTTTTCTCCAGGCTGAATGACCCCAACTCTCTCAGGCTGTCCTTGTAGGAGAGGTGTCCTCTTCTGGACATGTCCTTCTTGAGCTGAGGGCTCCAGAGCTGGATGCAGTACTCCAGGTGAGGTCTCACCAGAGCGGAGCAGAGGGTCAGATTCACCTCCTTGACCTGCTGGCCACACTTCTTTTGATGTGGCCCAGGATACAGCTGGCCTTCTGGGCTGCAGGCACAGATTGTTGGCTTATGTCCAGCTTTTCACCCATCAGTACCCCCAAGTCCTTCTCCACAGGACTGCTCTCAATCTGTTCATCCCCCAGCTTGTATTGATGTCGGGGATTGCCCCAACCCAGGTGTAAGACCTTGCACTTGGCCTTGTTGAACCTCATGAGGTTCACACAGGCCCACTTCTCCAGCTTGTCTGTTTTGAGATGAAGGGATGGAGGTAGCAGCATGCTGGCTCGGTTCTGGTAGTTATTTTATACAAAGAAGCACCAATTCACTAAGTTGTATTTTATCACAAAAAGCTTTAGTGTCTAAAATTGGTGATATGCTAAAATTTTAGCTTTTACGAGGGAAAACAAACCACCCCAGGAGAAACAGTTTTTATACAGATTAAATAAAAATACAGTTGAGTTACGATACCTCGAGGGTAGTCAGTCCCTCTCTTCCTGCTACAGAAAAGCAGACATTTGATTGGGTCTGGCCCTTTGAAACCAGTAAATGAGATTTTAACTTAAGCACAATAGGATTTTTCTTTTTCTTTCTACTTCAAATTTGATTCTTATGAAAGTGAGGGATTAATACAACAGATCCAGGCTCTGTGCAAATAAATCTCTGCCTGCACTTTCCTGCTAAAACATTTAACTCTTGCTACACCCTACAACCAGATGATCACTGTTCTTTCACTCTTCAGAATCTCTTCAGTGCTTACACTGCTAATTAAACTGAGCTATATGCTTTAGGCTAAATAGCATATAGATAGCATTGATGGTCAGGCTGTAAATCCCACTTCATTTGGAAGACAGTGAAATCAAGTTACTCCAGTTAGGCTTTTGCAATATGCTTCTGTAACACTTATGGTTTTATCACTGGAATACATCTACCATATATGTTTACTATAGTAGATACATAGGATCTACTATAGATAGGCTACATAGGATATAGATATGTATATATAGGATACACCTATCCATGGGTAAAACTGGTACTCCCATCTAGTCTGTACTCATGTTCAGTAGGTACTTGATATTTTTATTTTGGTTTACCTCTTTTATAGCTGATGGGCTGGTGAGAATTTTTAATGTTGCAATAAAAAAGATAGAAGCCATCTGCTGCTGCCAAGCCAGTTTTCATGCTCATTGGCACCTCCAGTTTTTGTTACACCCCTCATCAGAATGCTGCAAAGATGCAAAGAGGTGGATCTCCTTCCCCTGCACCTCCACGAAATGGTAAAAAAAATCCTGTCTAAAAATGCTAGAGGGTGACAGTTTTATGCAAGGTTTTAGGCAGCGTATGTTTGGATAATAATTCTTGCCACTTTCACATTTACACTGCTCATCAGAAAGTAGGTGATGGATCTTAGTGACACCCCTGAGATGTAGGCAAATGCTTTGATATCTGTTTCAGGAGAGGAAACTGAGCAGGAGAGGGCTCCAAGGGTCAGTTTGTGATGGGCATTGTAAACAGTCCCATCCTCTGCATACTTTGCCGCTCTCATGGTCCCCTCTGTAGCGACCAGCTACATGACAGCAGGGAACCAAGGCTGGGACACCTCTGAAACCTGCAACATGCCTGACATGGTGCAAGAAGGAAAGGATGCTGTTCAGTGATGAGACACAAGGCTATCCTCACCCAGAGCTAGGAAAGAGTCGTGGCAAGCAAAGGTAGGATCTTCAGGCTGGGTTCTGATTTCTACATCAAGGCAATCAGCATGTGCCTTTCCTTGGACATAGAGGGTTATGCCATATCGAGGTTACAACCCAATCTAGATCCAGCTGGAGGATGAGTGGGTGGCATTCACATCTAAAGGGGATGGGTATATTGTAAGTAAGCAGACAACATACTGCCTTGGAGGTGGGACACAGATTTGTTGGAGATGTAATGACAGAGGTCCCAATTCCAGGAGATGTCCAGGAATGAGGGCTCAGGAGGACTGCAGAGGAGTGCTGGTGGGATGGAGGTGGGAGAAAGGATGGGGCAGAGCATGGTTATGGAGCCGGAGGCTGAGAACACATTGAAGGGACTCTCAGCTTCAGCATCACCCAGATTAATCCCCTTACTCTTCCTCTAGCCACCTCTACCTCTCAGAAAAAAATAGCATGAAGGATTTCTCACACTAGCTAAAGGCAATTCAGCTAAACTATATGGGATAATACTCCATGTCAAAGGCAGAGATGTTTCTCTTGTGAAGCGTCTTATCTTATTTCCCAGCATTTATCAATAGTTATCTTTTACAGTGGATCAAGGAACCTGAACTACTGAGGAATGCTGCCAGGCACTTTAGGGCATTCTTTTAACAGAGCTGTTTTAGTAAGGACTCATTGATGAAAAGAAATGCTCTAGTTACTCTGTAAAAATATAATTAATAAGATTTTCTTTTATAGCTGTCTGTCCCACATCTGAGCAGTTTTCAGCTTAGCATTTGTCAGCAGTATGAATGTCAACAATAAGAAGATCTAAGAGGAATTTTCACTTTTCTCTGAGACTAATGCCTGTTCAAGTGGCTGATTTGTACATTGATATTCACACTGTTGACAAATAATGGGTGTCTTCATCAAGTATCTGTATTATTCTTCACTGACATGAAGCATAAGACTTTGTTATGTGAATTCTCACAGCTTTTTCAAGGCAGCTCTACATTTGTCTGCTTAAATTTCTCTTCTGTACCTCCTATCTACCAGCACCAGAGCAGATTTGAAGAGCAATTTCTTGCTAGGCACAAGTTGCCCTGGAGAGTTACTGCTCCCATAGGTATATTTTGCAGCCTTGGCAGAAATCATTCACAATTTGGCACTAGGCAGACAAATACAATTGCTGTTTTTGAAACAAATACAACTTTCCACATGCAATTGGACCAATCCCTTATAAACAACCAATGGTAAATTAGGAACTACAAGTAAGAAATTTTGCACTGTGTTACCAATCCAGTTTCAGTCCTCCATAGACAATTTTTAAGAAGTTCAGTTGATAGAATGAAAGCCTTCCAATTCCTCAAAACTAATAAGCATTCATTTTAGCTAAAGTAGAATAACAAAGATTCTTATGTAAATTCATTAAGAAATTAGATACAGACTTTGGTCTTGTCTGAGTCCTCCCTTTTTGATGCTCTTGGATATACCATCCTTCAAATCCTGCATAAATTTTTCAGACAACCACAAAGCACATGCAATACTCTACCATTGTGATATCCCTGCTGAGGCTCATCAAAAATCTTGCATTTGGTTTGCATGCAGGTAATATTTTTCATGAAAGGTATTTTCTTCCCCCCCCCCAAAAAAAAAAAAAAAAAAAAAAAAAAAGAATTCCAAAGCTGAATAAACATAATTTAATCCAAACTGTGATTCAGGTGTCACTGCAGTATCTCACGAGAGTTATGGATTTTGACTTTTTCCACTCAAAATGTGAAATATTACTTAGGTGAAGAAATTATTCCCACTCCCATTTTTCTATGTAACCAAAGTCAATAATTTCTAACTACCAGAGGCCTATGCAAGTACATCTATTGCAAAGACAGTGGTAGGGGAGCTGAAATGGTTACTACACACCGTGTTGTACATAGGCTTCACAGAGACTTTTAAATTAAGAGATGGGTTTTGAAATGGATTCTGTAGATGGTAAGTTTGAAGCAAGCGTAATTAGAAGTAGAGTCTCCAAGTAAAAAACTACACAAATTACCCGAGAGTTTGGGTTACCAGAGATTGCATCTATCTGATATGCTACAATTAGTGATGGGCCTGGGCCAAAAATCTCACATCCCATGTGTAAATTTTCAGTACTACCAGAACTGGATAGGACAGTGTTTCCTGCCTCTACGCTTGACCAAGCCAAAGCTCTCAACATTCCACAGCACACCTGCAGCAATTTGACTTTTGGGAGTTCATATTAATTTGAACATTGTGGGCTTGTCCCATTTCTATTTTTCTCCTCCTCATGCCCATGACTGTGCATTAAACTTCACCCTTTACACAGGCAGGATATGGTACATAGTTACTTTCCAATCAAAACACGCATTGACTACAGGATGCATCTTGCCCTTAGGATGCCTTTAAACAAGACAACATGTCAGCCAAGTCTTGGGTCAACCTTTGTGGGATTGCATTGCTCTAAGCACAGTAAAAGCATCTGGAGTCTTACCTTTTTATGGCTTTGTAGCAAATGATGACAACTACGAAGAGGAACACTAGTGTGGTGCAGCATACTGCAATGATAATAACCAGGCCTGGCCACCAGGTCTCTTCAGTGGGACAAAAAGTAGACTTGGGAGCTGTAAAAAGTGTGGAAAAATGCATGAGTTCACCCAAATAAGCAGTGTATAATCAGATATGCTTCAGTCACACATGCAATAACACTATGCCAGGGCCACAGATACATGCAAAGAGCACATTTCAAATTTTGGACCCATTTTTTTTGCCAAGCAATCAACTAGTTTGGTACTAGATATTTCTTATCATGGTCCTCATGACCAAATTCTCTGTGTCAGTGCTGTCCACATGCTCAGCATGAAGAAGAAAGGCTCAGTTCTGCTACCCATGGAAAACCTCTCCTCCCTCTGCATTTGCCATCTCCTGCTGCATCAGATTCAGTTTTAGAGAGATGTTACACTGATAAGGGTACGCTTTCAAACCCCATTAGGGAAGGTTTATCGAGGAGCAGCAGCAGTGCCTACCAAACAGTATTGCAGCTGCTATCATTGTAACCTTGGAGCAAAGAAGGGGGATTTGTTTTAAAAGAACAGGAATTTTATTACATTTATTAACTGCTTTTAGAGGACTAGAGTTGATAAGCTTCTTTCCTCTTACATCGTATTTGAATTTTATGTCCAATAGTTAAGAAATGTCAACATTAAGAAATACTAACCTGTGAAAATGTAAACAATTATTATTACATTTTTCTTATTCAATTTAGGGCTAGGATTGTCTATGTAAGTGCCACTCAAAACAAGCAATATTTTGCATCAAGAGTAATACTGGTGATATGTAGTTCAAATCTTTTTCTTCAGGGCCATATTCCTTTTCCCATGCTTTGAGGGGACAATTGTTTCCTGAAGGATGGTGAGCAACAGAAAATGGCGTGAGCACTACCAGTGTATTGCAGAGGGGGAAGAGACCCTTAACTCAGTGTACACAACCACATAAACTCCATAGGAATTTTGGTCACTCTAAATGAAGTTTAATAATGAATCAGTCAATGGGATTGTCTAAATCTACCTTTTCAGTTAACTAAGGGAGAGAATTAAGTATAGCAAAAGGCTTTTTTTGAGTCTAATTATTTAATCTGAAATATCCTAAATTCTGAACTTCCTGTTATACACATAACAAATAACGTGCACAAGCTAAAATATGTCATCACACCTGCATCATTTATTGTGAGCTGACATCTCCTGTGCCTCCTGTGTTTGATTAGGAAAAGACATACACATCCTCTTAGGTTTAGCACTCCATAGGTAAAATTCTGAAGTACACAATTACTGAGAAAAGATTTTTTTTTTCATTTGCATGACCTATAGAAGAATTGCCACAATCATGCAGAGAAATCTGTAGGAGCACCTTAGAAAGACTAGCTAAACAACTATAAGAAGCAATCAAAATAATAAAGCCAACAGCTTGACCATTTATAGGCAGTTCAGCATTTGGTGCCACATAAGAGGTCCTATCTTTCTCACACGCATCAGCATTCAAAACGTGCTATCACTCTGATCATACTTGCCTATCATACATTGCCTCCAATTTATTGTACCTACATTGACTGTGAGGGTGAGGCCTTTTGTGTTTGTTTGTTTGGTTGGTTGGTTTTTTTTCCCAATGGGAGAGAAAAATAAAGCTGAAAAATTAAGTAATTTGAAAAACTAATGGTTCCTGGCTCCTCTTTTAACAATGTGTCCACTCCCAGACTATTTCAGCGACTGAATTTCTACTTTATTACTATGTCAGCTGCAGAAGTCGGTTTTCAGTGGGTGATGAAACTACTTATTGTGTTGTGATAAAGCTAATGTTTTTAATGTTTTGAATATTCTCTGAAAGTTTTCAATATTGTTATTTTCTAAGATTCCAGAGCAGAGGGCATTTCAAAGATGACAAAATGTTTGCATGAAGGAGCAGGCAGTCTCAGGGCCAACTCCACCATCCTGGTGTTGCCCTGACAAACACAAAAGGTTGCAGTGAAATCAGAAGAAACAAATGCATCAGTAGATGCCATGTAAAATTAGATGAGCTCATAAAAAATGGGGCAAGTAGGGCCATCCTTATCTTGTCCTTGTTCTTCCTCCAAGGCAGGATCAACCAAACTATTCGTAAAGCAAATTGAGATGGTGAGACGAGGTTGCTCCTTGGCACAACGCATGAGTGACAAATGGCAGAGATAGGGTATAAAGCAAAGCTTGTAACATGTTTGTGCACCACATGCTCCTTGATGATTTATCACAGTATTTTTACATGGGAGAATAAACAGACATATGGGGGACTGAATAGTGAATATTACTCCTGACAGCCTATATGTAGTTATTAATGACAGGAAAATAAGAATTGCTGATGTGGAGGAAACCCCTAATCCACCCGGCTCAGTTCTCTTTCCCACTGGCCCAGACCAGGCACTCAGAAAGATGCATGAGAAATCACACTGGAAACTATCAAAGCCTGTTTCTTAGTGGTTAGTGGGTTTATACAGCTTTAAAAAGTATTTTCTATTTCTACCCCTTACTACTGCGGTGCTAGGTAATCTTGTTTTCCTTACAAATGTCCACTTTTTTTCCAATAAGTTCCTGGTTGCGTGCTATTTTCTGCCTTTCTCAGTGTGCCTTCATTACCATGGCATTTCTAGGTCCTTAATGGATTTCTCCTCACAATTATCCTCTGAGGAAGAGCAGAACTGCTTTTAATCCCTTTGTGCTGATGGGAAGCCCAAGCCCGGCCTGCATGGATGCCTCCATGTGCCTGCCATGCTGCATGCCTATGAGCAGCAGCTGGGAAAGTCAGCCAAGAGGGGAACTTCCCAAAGAGCCAGCGAGGTGCGGGAAAAGTGCCATGTCCTCAGAGAGATGCCTCTTGGTGAGTCCCGCACTGAGCTCTTGATGTTACGGAGGCGTTAATGTCTCCGTCTCCTTGGGATGGGGCTCACAGTTCTGCTTCCTGGGGAAGCCCAGGGCTGGGGAGGCTCTCCATCCATGTGTCTGGGTCCCAGCCCTCAGCTTATCACCCACAGTATAGAAAAAACAGGTTGCTCCTATGAGGGGCAGAGCCTGCATGTGTCATGCCCTTAATGATCAGAAATTATCCTAGGGTGAGGACACCCTTAGCACCCTCTTGCAACTGTGCTATTTTGCATGGAATAGCAGTGCATCTCTTCAGCACCCTGTGTAAGAGGGAAGACAAGGGTCTCAAACCCTGCTCTAATGCTGAAATTATTATAGTAAACACTGAGCAGAAGATGTCCCACACTACCTACAACAATGACAATGTCCAGTTGTTTCATGGTTTTGCAAAACCTCTGATGAAATGCAGGAAAACAATTCTCATGGTTGACTCCTCCTTTGTACCACCTCTTTCAAATCCATTATAAACCCCCAAAAGGTGTATGCTTTCAGAATTGAATCAGAATGCTTTTTTCAGAATCCTTTCCCTTGTTGCGTAAAGGAACAACAATCCACATATTGCTGTCATTCACAGCAGTGTGTTTGGGGAGCGGAGGACATCTCTGGGCACAGGGATTCCCTTTGTCATCACCGTGGGGCTACTGAGCGCTGAGGGCTGGCTAGCCTGACCGTGGTGTTTGCTCCCTTGACACCCATTGCTGGTCTCACATGAGCTGTTTCAGCTGCTCAGAGCATGATTGCCTCCTGGTTTGACTCATTCCTGGCTGCTCTTCACTGGTCTCAAAATCAGATGAATAGAGAAAGTGATTTTCACAGTGCAAAACAACTCAACAAAAATGTGCTTTTTCTCCTAAGCCCTGAAGTGTTGTTCTGCGCATTGAACATAGCATTGACTGGAAAGTGGTAGGAAAGTGGTGACATTGTAAAGAAGATAAGTAGGGTGAGCTAAGCAATCACAGCCTGTCATCCTGACAGAAATCCTGCCAAAATAACGAAAAACTCATTCAATTAATAAGATATTAAAATAAATAATTGATGCTAAACAGCATAGGTTTAGGAAAACACATCTTGTCAAACTAACTAGATATTTTCTGAGGAGATTACTGGTTTGGTAAATAGATGTATTAGTGCTGGTGTGATAATTTCAGACTTTGGTATGACATTCGACTTAATTCCACATGACATTGGGATTATGAAACTATAAAGCTATACAGTAAGTGTGGCACACATAAAATGAGTTAAAAGCCAGAGAACTGGTATTTCTCAAAATCTAACTATAAATGGCAAGTCACTGCTGAAAGAATGTCTTTTTTAACAGTGACTTCCCTCTTCACCCCTAAATAGGGTGATGGATACTGGTAGAGTTTGTAAATGACTCAGGAATGTACTACACTACAAGTAAAAACTAAGCATATTTTGATTAGAAATAGGGTAATTATTATCATTAAGGGCAATTATGCATTACAATAGTCTATCAGCTCAGGTGGAGTATTTCACTGAAAAATTTAGTTTAAGGTAGATTTTCCATTTTTTCCTAAAAGAAGTCTAAATTCATCTAGAGAGATTGCACTCAAGCGTAAGAATTAGTTAAAGAAAATGCTCTGTCTCTGGAAAGGACACATGAGCACAATTTTTTTTCCTTGGCTTTAAAATTTACAAAGTACAAATGTTGGTTAGGTTTACACTTAGAGGGCCAACACCTTCAACTATTCCCATCAAACAGCACCAGGCCTAAATAAATACAGTGACTAAACAGACCAACTTCAGACCTACAGCGGCTGGCTGGATCCAACTTACTGAAAACAAATTCATGAAAAAGTACTTTTAGAGCAAAGGCATCCTGCAAACTATTTAAGCACCACAAAAAAATCTCACACACTTGCTTTCTTTAGCTAAATTTGTTTTCAAGGCTCAGCATAAAGGACACAGCTTTAGTTCTAATGTTAGTAGGTATCTGTATACATATCGTTCTGGACAGAAATGTGCATACCAGGAAAGACTAGGTCAGCTATAGAGGGTTTCCCTCAATGTCCAGGCACAAAAATAGAGGTTGTGTCACTGAAAAGGAAGTTTCCATACATCACAAAGAAGTCTCTGATTTCTTTTTAGCAAATCTCAGAGTGGGTCACTCTCAAAATTGCCCTGAGCTACTAAAAACAAAAACCAGTGATGAAGCTGTTTTAATCTTCTGGATTAAGCATGAAATGGTTTTGTGTATGTTATAAAAGCAACACATACTTGTACTGCCTGTGACAAAATATAGAAACAGGACTTGGAATCCTTGGATATGCCTACAGGTTATCTTTAGTGGTCATGGCTGTACATTATTAAGCTAAGAATTTGGAAATGTAGTACTCCTGTTACTTATTTTGATTAGGGTTATTACTTTCCATTGCAGTATGGGTTGTAGGCTAATTGCTCGTCACATGGGAATGCCAGGACATTGGAAACTAACACCACCAAGACTGTCAGGAGAGAGCAAGTGCTCCATCATAGGGGTTACGCTGGGTTGCGTTGGTGCCTCTGCGCAGCCCTCAGCAGTGATGCTGAGGCAGGGAGCCTGCATCAGGGCATCCCCTTCCANCATGTTTCTAGCAACCTCTATGTATGTCACATATTTTAGAGACCTGTTGATGTGTTGATTAAGGCAAGGTTTGAGGTTCTAGTCTTCACTCTTATTTGCCTTATTATTTTAATATATTCACACAATTTCCACGTTGGCATCTCCATTTGCAAGACAGAGAGAAGCCACTAGTTCCTACAGCCATTATCACACTGGGATGCAGGAACAAGCCCAGAAAATGTTCAGATGTGATTTCAGATGTCAAGGTATATGAACAGACTCCTAGGACACTCCATGCTCAGTTAAATATGGAGAGGTATTTTCAATCTGTTGCAGCTTGGGTCTCTTCACATCAAGGTGTCTCATCCAATGCACTGTGGAATAGAGGAGTTCAATGAATCCCTTGAATAATATCAAATAATTTGGGTTCTGGGAGGAGAAACCCTACAGACAGAACAGTTACACACGTACAGACACCAAGGCTCAGACACTTATTCTATAAGCATTGTGTGCTGTAAAAGATGAAATGCAAGGAGATCCTCCATCACATGCCCACATCTTTTCTGAGAAAGCTGATTTCAGTGCTGAGCCTGAGGTCTGTTGTCTACTTTCATGTAAGGCCCTTCACTCTCCCCAGCAGTGTAAATTCACCCTGAAGTGAGTGCTGATTAACTGAATGCCGATTAACTTAATTATACATCAGAATGAAGCCGTGGGCAGCTAATAAAAAGGGCCAAGAGCTCAAGTGATGTAAACTAGAAGCTGTCCCTGCTCATTGCAGGGGAGGTTGACTAGATGACCTGTAAAAGTCCCTTCCAACCCCAACTATTCTATGGTTCTATGATTCTATAAAACCAGTAGAAGTCCACCCAGCTGCGAGACTGGTGCCAGCTGAAGACCTTGTCCCAGCATCGGCATGATGATGCTCATAAGTGCTGCTCTGAATTTTGCTGGAGGTCAGGACCTCAGTCCCCAGAGCCCTGGAGGCTGTGGACTCTCTGGGTGCAGGTTTTGTTACCTAACCCGGGACAATATGGAGAGATCTGTGACTCAGTGTCAGCTCAAGTGTCCCCTCTTTGTTTGCTGTATTTCATTATGTAGGAACAGCTACAGATGTGTTTGGATAATTCACATGGTAGGAACATGCTCTGTGTACCCAGGGCTGCTAACCACAAGAGGCAGTTGACATGGGAAAAAGAAATCCTTCAGAAGAGCCTTCTAATGAAGTTTGTAGTACTGCTAGACCTTGACACAAATATAGATCTTCAGCTGTTATTCTAAAAGGCATTTCAGGAATAGGCAAAGTATGTGTTCCCTTCCAACCACATCCACTGACACCCTTGGTTTTGAGGGGAAAATTTCCTCAGAGGATGGGGGAGAGGAGGCTCACCAGGAGATAGGGGACCTTGGTGCCCCCTCCTGAGGCAGAAAGCCATATGTATATGCGTACCATGCAGTGGCTTCGCCATTCAACCCAGCCTCACGCCTGGCCTGGCGCACAGGTCCTGGGGCTTGGTGTGGCCAGAGGGAAACCTGAGCTCACATTCACGTTGCAACTACAGCTGCATGCAGAAGGCAATGCTCAGGCTGGTGACTGTGTACAAAGATGGCCTCACAGAAGGAAGGATTGCCATTTTCCGCTGACAGATGAAGAAGAGGCTTGCCTACCCACGTCAGATTTCTGCATGCTGTGATAGGAACTCCCTGGTGTTTGTATATAAATATATATATATATATATACACACAAAAAAAATATATATGCCTACATATATGTTTATACATATATGCATACACATACACGTATGTCTGCATGTATAAACACACAGGTGTATGCAGAAAGGATATATATGATACATATATATTTAATGTATGTATACAAAGGGGTATACATCCATATAAATTAAACTGCTGCCAACAGTTTTGTTAAATGTGTTTGCATTCTGAATGGCTCCTCAGGATTAATTAGTAAGTGTTGGTGGCAGAATATGTGAGAAATTCTACCAACTCCTTTTTTTCTTCTCCCTCTTCTCTGAACTTGAGATTTCTTACATTGGCTGGACACGTACAGGCAAACATTCACATTTGGGGCACCTCTGTATATGTCTGAAATGATTCATTTTGAAGATAAAGGAGCTATAAGATACAAATGGATGCACTTCGCTGTCTCCCTGGCAGGTCCAAAAATCACCTCATCAACCTCCCTTCACAGTTGTTGCCTGCAGACAACACACCCTGCCACGCTTGAACTGCTGGAAGGGATATGCAGGAGCACATCACATCAAATGCCAAAGGCAATGCTGGTATCAACAGGAGCCCCAGGGGCTGGGTCAGCCCCCCTCCCCAACTAGCCAGCCACGGCCTTGGAGACAGCCTGCAAGAGGCCATACTCCTCCTCTACACTGCCTCCAGACCACACAGCAAATGCAGAGCAAGGACTGTGAGCAGACTCAGGGAGGGGAAGATAGAGGCATTCCCAGATTTCAGTTATGGTGGATCCAAGGCAGGAGGAGTCTGAGCAGGTCCAGCCTCAACTACATGAGCACCAGGAACAGTTGCCACCAGTGTGTACACACAATTAAACCTTGAAGAAAGATAAACTGGATTTGGCCACAGCTAAAATGGGGTAAATTCTTTGTCCCGTGGTAAGCCATGGTCATAACTAAATCCATCTAGCTGCTGGCCAGAGGGCTTCGGCAACAGACTGCCCCCCTCCTGGCACCCCAATGACAGCTACAGTTTCAGCCCTCTGGGAGATATGAAATGACATAGAGGAGATACTGGGAGCAGACCATTTAGAGGAGCAAGATGGTGTCATATGCATTGCCATGTGCTTGCACTTATTTGCCCAGAGAAGTTGTGGATG
>VZTL01072759.1:0-76776 GCA_013400535.1 Scopus umbretta | reverse complement strand
TAAACCACAACAGCTTCCATCCATGCAAGACAGTGCATAGTCTCACCTTGCAGAAAGTCATGCTGTGCCATGGACATGCTGTCTCAGGGCATGCCAAGTAACAAAGCAAACAGCTTATGAAACTCAGCATCGGTCATCACATCTTGTGCACATTTCATTTCCTTACACACTGATAGCTGGCATCCACGGAACTGTGTGTTAAGACAGTTTGACAAGCTGCACCATATGGAACAAAGGGATAGGAGGAAAAAACAACAATAATTTTAAGCACAGCATTTCAGTTGCTATGGTGCCTGGGCAGGCAAAACAGAAGGGGATAATTTTTGCTTACTCAATCCTGCATCCACTGAAAAGTGTGTGAACAACATTGATGGAATTATACATTTGGCTTCAGGATCATGCCCTGCATCTATCAACGAGTCACAGCACAGTTAATACCTCAAGTAGACAGTAGCACTCAAACACACAAACTGTTGAATTATACTATTATCACAAAATGGAAGGGAACTGATGAAAACTCAAGTGTCTGAATCACCTCCAACTATAATTTCAGTCCTCTGTTAACGGTGGAAGTGTTTGCTGCCTCCCGGCTCTTGGCATTCCAAGGATGTCCTGTTAATGGGCAGATTCTCATGTTTCCGTATAAAATCACAACTGTATTTTTCACCAGCTGATTAGGATTAAATGTGAACAAACAAAAGAGTTCATTGTCATCTCAGCTGCAGACTTTTGGCTGATAGAAAAATAAATGCAAACACAATATACAATGATCTGCTGGCATTTATAGGAGTGTCTAACACAGCCGTGTATTTCACAGAGTGATGTTACACAGAACTGTAAGTTCTGCAAAGATATATCTTGAGGGCTTGTTCTTTATGTATGGTTGTTCATTTAACAAGTAATTTTTATTTTTTTGGTCTAATTATTTTTCTCCTCATGCCTGAAAACAACATCCTTATAGCACAGCTATTTCTTCCTCTTGGATAAAAGAGCTAGTTATCATGGGCTAGAGTCCCAGCTACACCTGGGAGGGTAACAAACATGGACATCCTCACTACTGAAAAGTACAAAGCAACAGTGGTAACTCTAGCAACCTTTGGTTGACCCACCTTTCAAAAATCCACTTCTGTGGCCATGAAAATGTAAATGTGAATAATGTAAGGGAAATAATGTGAAGGGTAAGCAAAGGTCTGAACTTGCCAATTATTCTGCAGTAACTGGCTGCAGGTTCACTCTCGGCTCAGTGACCCTCATGACAAATGCCAAGTAGCTCATGACTGTCTCATTTAGCCCACATGCAAAGGGTACCACAGAGCCCATGAGACATCACAAGTTCACAGCCTGGCTTGTCCTGTGCTCAACTGTTCATCTGCTACAGCCTGCGATGGCAGAGCAAGCCCTACGACATGAGCTTGTTCAGCTTTAACTGTGCTACTCTAAAGTCTTAGAAGCACAGGCAGGCTTTAGTTTTACAAAAATGGAAAACAGCAAATAACTGAAAGACAGATTCAACCCCAGCAAACCTGGGCAAGTCCAGCCAAAGCCGCTCCCCTCAGATTTTCACAGGGTCTTATAAATGTTCAGTGTAGATTTAAAATTTCAAAAGGTTGATGTCTTGGAACACTGATACACACCCCGAATAGGTGGCTCTAGAGAATATCTGGTTGCTGTCTCTCTTCATTTTCTTGAGCTTAGGAGGCATTTCTACATCTGGACCATTTGCAAGGGGATGTCAGCTCTGAAGACCACTCCTGAGGATACTGAACTTAGACAGCTCCTTGCCATTGTGTCTCAGTGTTCAATATTTTGTGGTGCCAACCTGAATGATTCTCGTGCAATTTCCTGTAAACCTGGCCTTAATGCTCTAGTTATTGATTTTTTTAAATGCTCTGGTAAATTTATGTTAGGTGGATGCACTTTTCACATATCTTGCTGATTCAGACCTACAGTATTAGCAGCCCCTCTTCTGGCTCAATACAGTCTATATTGATTTTCAAACCAAATCACACACTGTTAACTACTTTACTCATTTCTGCTTCAATCAACATCCCACTGAAAGCTTAGTTATCTGTTGAGTTTGCGAGAGCTAAGAAAGCATGCATTCAGCCATACTGAACACTGTAAATCCAGCAATGACTGTGCTATATCATATTCTGTTACTGACTATAAACACGTATCATCAAATTGAACAGAAAAGGTCAGAAATATTACTGTCTTACAGTAATTGGTATGGACTTAACTGCGTATGCACATAGGGAAGCTTCCTGTTTCACAAAGAGTTTAGTCTAACTGATTCAACAAGTCAACAAGTACACTGCTGCCATGCTGCCATGACAGGGAAGCACCATACAAGAAAGGGAAGCCAACCAGAATAATGCTAAGATTTCCCCAGCCCTTTATCCCAAGAGATTGTATTAGGAGGGGATACCCAGAAGAAGTGTGTGACCAAATTGCATGCTTACATTCACCTTTGAGGTTCCCTGGGTGCCATAGAATCATAGAATTGTTAAGGTTGGAAAAGACCTCTGAGATCACCTAGTCCAAGCCATCGCGTCACTGTTTCAGTAAGAGCACGGAGTCTTTGACGTGGCTGCCTGTTCCAGCATCATTCACCAGGTCCTAGCCTAGAAAATGATACTGTGCTTTGGTGCTGCCCCAGGGACTGATCTGCCTGTCCAGGAGCCTAGGGAGAGCAGTGTAGACAGGCCGCCTCAGAGTCCATTGGAGCTCCTTGGACAGAAGTGTTTTGGATGAGACAGTTGTGTCCAACAAATCAACATTTACACCGGAATGTTGTTTCATGGGGATATTTCCAGCCATGTTTAGTAACAGAGCCTTGAGCTCAGGAGCCTTCATGTGCTATTGCAGTTTCTTCAACTTCCTTCCAAGAATGCTCCCCTTCCAGGCTTATCTAGGTGCAAAAGGCATCTCACTTGCTGGTGAAGCTCTCCCAGCCATGAACAAGCAAGTGCCCATGAGCAGGCCAGATCCTCCCAGCAGGGCAGAGAACCCGTCGTAATTATTTCCTGCCTGTATCCATATTCTCACTCCAGGGAAATGAGCTGCTGTCAGTGAAAAAACAAGTAGTCAGAACAGTTTAAATGTACCGTTTTTCTGGTTGAGCTTTCCCTTTTTCTTCACCTTTAAATAGACAATCAATTAAAATAAAACTTTTTTCTAAACCTTTAAGATTTCCTCTAAACTTTTATGCAAACCTCTTCAGGGTCAGGACCTGCAGGGGAGAGGTACAGCTTGACTGTCCTAGTCTTATTGTCCTAGTCTCCATGCCTCAGCTATCTGTCTCCACTTGGCTCCAGAACTATTGTTCAGCACCTTGCTTGTTATTTGCTATAGATCAGAGACATATGCATTGCTCTTGTAACTGTACAAAGGCCACAAATCAGGCATAGTAATTACTAAAGCTAAGGAAATAAATAAATGGTTGTGAAAACTAAGCTCAGATTACAATTATTTTAAAGGTCAAATGAAACCTGAAACAAAAGAAAACAGGCATTAGAAAGTGCTGATTTGAAGACATTTTGATGAGGCTCCCAAACAAAAGAGAGGACATTGAGAGACTGGTAGGAGTCAGCGTTAAATCCCTGAATCACTTTTTCTATTTCCAAATACCACCAGGCCGTGCTGATCACAAAGCCAAGGTAAATCTTGTACCAAATCTGCTGTGCAGGTGCAATATTGAGAATTAAGCTGGATGTCAAAAGAACAGAATTTTGGAATATTTGACAAATATTTCAATAAAAAGAGAAGTAACACAACCTGAGAAAATATGTGCCTGCAAGTCCCAGCTGCCACCCACTTTCCTGCAGGTCACTGCTTGGCCCGGAGTGCTGCAAGCTGCAGCTAGCAGAACTCACCCATTTTCATTTCCTACACCTGGCAAGGCAAAGCAGGACAGATTTACCTCCACAGTGCCTCTTTCGTGCTGAAAGGACCTACATGATTCATCCACTAACATGTCTTCATATGGCAAGCTGCAGACATGACCAGGGATTTATGGCAAACAACTGCTAGTTTACATGGTCAGTTATGGGACAAATTCATGGGACAGCAAGAGAAGCCACCCCAGACTGTTTCTTAGATTTAATGATCTCTCCTGCCTACCTGCTTTTCATGACAATGCATTTATGAAACAGGAGAAATGGCCTGCTAATTAAAACCTATTTTAAAAATATCAGCCTTCTTTCCTAAAGCAGCTTAATTTGCAAGGAGCCTTTATAAAAGAATTTCAAACACTATACAACATTGGTGCTAAAGGAGTTACCTGCAGAAATCTAGGGCCTTAGGTAAAGAACAATACCATATCACTCTTATCTGAGGATTTAGCAACTATCAGAAGATATTAGACCCACATTCAGTATCACACAGAGCCATGAGCAGAACTTGAAATACGCATCTGAATTCATGGCTCCTTGACTCCTCCTTTACATCAGGGAGAAAGCTCCTTCTCCTGAGAGAAAGCTTCTCAAATGGGGAAGCTACATACATCCACTGACCTCCTAAGAGCATCCTTCCATTTCGGGCTGTCTGTCTTTCTGGTTGTGGCTGGCACCAAAAATTTTCTGTCTCTGTCCTGTCTCTTCAGCAATGATCTCTGACATCGCCTAGGAAGGACTGCTGTAGGCAGGCAGAAGCAGAAGTTGTCTGGCTATGGCCCTGTCTTAGCATGTTTTGTCTCATATATAAGCCAGGCAGTACCGGAGAGGTTTAGCATGGTATTTCCTTGAAGGATGATTTGATGAGAAGGGAGACAGATGGCTGGAGAGTGTAAAGTGCAAGATAAAATGAAATACCAGAAGAGAGATGGAAGGAAAAAAGCATAGAAGAGACAGGTTGGCATATACAGGCAGACAGGCAGGGCCTTTAATGGTGATGCCGCAGACAGGAAGACCCCAGCCACAGCTGTACAGTGTCACAGTTCCTCCATGACAGCCGGGAAGCGTTCGCCTGCACTGTACAAGCTGGGGGGCAAAGGCAATATAGGAATCAAGATGGAAGGAAACATGCTAGTAGTAGAAAGAGAGAAGAGGGAGGAAAAAAAAACAAAACAGTGTGAAAGAAAATACATGTTATCTCCTCCTATTCATGCATTTTCATGACAGACTGTGAACAAATGGATACAATCTGTACATGGCATGGACTAGCACAAGGCACAGCACCATCCTGCAGAGGAAGAAGCCTCGCTGCCATAGCTAAGATGCTCCTTCCCAGCTCCCAGCACTGTACCTAGGAACGACAGTCATTCCCAGGGGGCAAAGATACTGAAGCAACATTTATTCTCCGAAATACCTCTGCCCACAGGGAAATGCTGACCTTCTCTCACACTGATGAAGCAGGTGCCAGGCACAGCCGCCATATGGCAGAGAGATTAACTGCCAGCATGTGCTGAATAAGAGTCACAGTCTCTTATTAGCCAAGTAGGGGATATGCTGTGGGTCACATACACAGTGCCATTCACAAGCTCTGTTGTCCCTTCACAGCAGCTCCTTTGTTACTTATCCAGCACAGGTGCTTAAAAATTAGATTTTCTCCACATGAGACCTCACTCTGCCTTGTCGTCGTAACAGCGGCTTTGTACTGCTCCCACTCATTTCCATAGCAATACACTGTCCTCTCACATGGGAGATTCAGACTTCATGGCAGGAAAGCAATGTTAGGGAGGGAGGAGGAACACAAATGCTTTGAACTTATAAAGAAAAGAGATTTTCTTTCTAGGCAAGACTACTAGTGTTTGGGTTACATAAGCCTACATCAGCCTCATTCTCCTGGCAACCTCCACAGGCAAAAGGCAGAGGGCACATCACCCCCTGATATGCCCAGAATGTCTCACCAAACTGGCAGAATTAGAGGTCACAAGAGGGAGAGATTGAGGCATGGAGAGAACGTTGCCAAAGGCAGCCAACAAGCTGAGATCTTCACTAAACACAATCAATTTTATTTCTAGTTTAGTTATTTGTGTCTGTCTTCTCCAGTCAAAATTTCAGCTCATTAAAGGATGTGCATGAGGAGCACCAGAGAAGTTAGGTCCTCTCTTTTCCTTTGCTATTGTCCTCAGTAGCACCTAGGGCCAACAAAGGCTCTGTGAACAAGGGTACAATGGTACCTGATGAAGAACTGAGGCTGGATGCATTTTCAGCAATTTAACACAAATCATACTGAAAAGCAGTGGCAGAGCCAGAAATTAGAATTTCATCTCCTGAGTCTTGGTTCAGGGCCAAGATATCCCACTCCCTTTTCAGTCTCTCTATGCTTTCATAAACATTGCTACCTACTAGCAGGGTAGCCAGCTCCAAGCTGCCTCCAGGTAGCTCAGATATAGCTCAGCTATCCACAGGCAAATGCCCATCCTGTAAGAGTTCATTACATTTACAGCTACTGGGGGCAACTAGAAAACAAACAATTTTTCTAATCCATTCTCAGCATTTCCCCAGGAATTCCTAGATGCTTTTTCCTCCCGTGAAGCAGCAGTTTCTTGCTCCAAAGAAAACATTTCAGTGCCAGCCCACTAGAACAGATAGCAACTAAGAGGAATATAAAGATGCACAAAACTCCTATAGATCACAAAACCTGCAAGACAACATATACAGGAAGAAAACTTAAATGTATTAGCAACCCATTTTAATGAGCCATTTTAATGAGCTGTGAGTTGAACCAGATCAGAACTGCCCTGGTTCCCCACTGAAGTCCCTCAGTGATGCTTTGAGGCAGTTTAGGGGCACACAGCCCTGTGTGGCTCCCATTCCTGGAAACTCTACCACCATGAGATGTTCTGGTGGTCACCCCAATACTAGCTGCCCCATGACTCCTTCCCCTTTCAAACACTTGGCTTCCCTGGGAAGCCCACAATATTCTCTTGGTTTTGGATATTGCCTGAGCTGTATTCAAACCAGTGCTGTTACCTCACTGCCAGATACAGCTCTAGCACAGCAGCTGTGGAACTGTGTGTGCTGCCCTCCAGGACACTGCCTCAACCCCTGCCACTTGTGTCTCCGTTTCCTGCCAAGTACCACGCCAATTTCTTCCACATCAGTTCCTGTGCTGAGACTGTCTCTCTACTTATTTATCTCTCCTGCCTGCTATTGGAGATTGAAGTGATGGTGAAAATGAGGCACATAATGCTGCTTTTCATCCTCAGCTACCTGTCCTGAAAGTCTCCTACACTGTCTATACGTGAACCACTTCAGCTCCTGTCAACATCCTCCATGAGGCAGTTTCTGATATGCATCACTAAGCCCCACTTTTAGTTAAAGCAAATATGCATTTAAGGCTGTTTCTGCTGTTGGCAGCCAGAGAAGCTGAGGACTCAGTGTAAGGGGATGCCCCTTTGCTCCCATAGCCTCAAATCTGCACCACCAGTAGTACAGGCTTTTCACATAAACCAAATGTTCTTGAACTCCTGCTGTCTGCTTGGGCTGACACAGGAGCTGCCTGCCATGTGGTCTGCATTCGGTTTCACAGCAAGTGTCTTGCCTTGACACTTAGCTAAAAACATTACAGAAGCAGTGACCTCAGCCCTGAAGTGAGAGAAATAGCGTGTAAGGACAGACCAGAGGAAGGTAAGGGCCCTGGGGGCTACATCCCAAGCTGCTTATAGGCAAGATTTCAGGCCCACCCATCCTGTTCCCAAAATAGAGAGAGGTCCGTCCCATGATTAGCCATCAGTAACCACCACCTTGGGGACTTTCCCTCTGCCAGGCAAAGTCTTTCAACCTGCCAGAGAGCAGCTTGCAGTGGGTTAACTCCCTCTTTGTCTGACTCAAAACAGGGTCCTTGGAGCCTCACAGGGTGTCTGCAGTGATACAGAATTATAAAAAGGTATTTATTTTTGTAAGTGAACTGGAAGAGCATCAGCTCCTCGTACCCACCCTTCATGCTGTCCTGTCTGGTTTTAGCATGCTATAAATGACCGCTTCTCTAGCAATTTATGCATTATCAGGACTGATTTCCAGCAAGAGAAGCATTGGAACAGGCTGCTCAGGGAGGTGGTGGAGTCACCATCCCCAGAGATATTAAAAAAACGTGTAGATGTGGCTCTTCAGGACATGGTTTAGTAGGCATGGTAGTGTTGGGTTGATGGTTGGAGGAGATGATCTTAGAGATCTTTTCCAACCTTAACGATTCTGTGATTCTAAGAGGCCCAACAAAAGCAGGTCTGAACTACTAAGTAATTAATTGTTTCTGTTTTCAGTTAACATAGGAGCCTAGGAACAAGCAGCCTGTGTTCTTCATTTAGGCACAAGAAGATCTCTAACCTGACAGAGAGCCGATCAGAGGTTAGGCCGCATCTAGTCTGCTGAAGAGTGGGAAGAAACATGTTTCTACACTCATGCATCTTGTTTTTCTAAGGACCCCTCCTAATCTGGAAATTTTTCTCCTTTTTCATCTGCTCTGGAATTTCCTTCTTCTGCCTCCAGACAATCCCCTTCCTCTTCTTAGGGAAATATCATGCCTGCCCTGAGCTTTTACTTGGTTGGGTTGGATTTTTTTGGGGGGTGGGGGGAAGGGCTTTTCTGTACAATGCTGTCCTAGGAGCTGATCAGCCTATGCCTCCTGTGTCTTTATGCAGTCCCAGTGAAGACAGCAACAAGTGCAATAAGCCCATGTATGATCCCTCTGAATCCATGCAGAAATTAAGCCAAATACGAGAGGATGTGCAAAGGAGAGATTATGGCCGTCTAATTCAGTGTGCTCTGGGCTCTTAGGCCAGAGCGTGGAAGACACTTCCATCTGATCTACTTACATTTCTGCACTATAATCTTTTGTGGAAAGTAGACACTAGGGGATTATGGCTGCTGTGAGCAGTACAGAAAAGCCACTAATGTTTCATCCTGTGCTACAAGCATTTTCGCCCTCCAGGCCAGCACTCGCTATTGGACCCCAGCAGAGTTGTGATTGGCACCTCCAAGACTCACTTGGCGTGTTGAGGTGTACTTTGAACCACATCTGCCTGGTAACATTGAAAAGGATGGGCCAGCCTGGCTTGGACTGGGAGCAGTCTGGCTCAGGATGACACTTTGTTGAATAGATCTGGCCTGGGCTTGGCTCTACTACTGTTTGAGCATAATTACATTTATCATGACAAGCCATGACTGTGTACAGGCACCCTTTTCCTCAGACTCTACTCCTATAATTACAAAAAAGTTGGGTTAATCCTCAAGCTTGCCTTTTCCTTCACAAATTCACACTGGTAGTGACTCTTAAAATTGACTTATCTGTAATCCACATGCCCACATCTCTTCTCAGCTTCTGGTTCCAGCCTTGAGGTTGTCCAGATTGTCCCTTTGTCCCTTTAAGACCTTTGCACTAACCACACTAATCCTCAGTAAGCAATCAAATCTCTCCATCTGTGCTTTTACTATTTCCCTTGGCACCATGGCATGACTTCTCTATTTTAATTAACTCAAGCTGGATGCCTTGTCAAGACTTAGCTGCTCTGATTTCTCATTATGTTATCATAATACCATTTAGCAACACCACACTTCTCAGCAAGGAAAACTGACTCCAGCCCCTTGAAGGCACCACAGTGGAACAAAGAGCACTCACCAGAGCCCACAGCAATATTCGTTCACATTCTTGTTAACTTGCTGCATTTCCTTCTCATCTCTTGCCTACTCACAAAAGCATGCTTTATAATATGTTTTCTTATTTTGTTTTTAATGGACAAGATCACTTAATTTCAACTTTTTAATCCCTCTGGGCATTGCTCGGTGAAAGTCCCTTATATGTACCTTATTAGTGACAGACATAATTTACTTGTTACCAGCATCAGTTTCAGTACCCTGAACCAGTTTTTCACTCTTTTCCTGCCAAGTAACTCATTGCTTCAAATTATCCTGAGCCTATTTCATATTTTGCAGTGGTTTAAGACCCAAAGGTCTATGGGTCACTTCACAAAATGAGAAGGAAGACTTTTGCTTTCATTTCAGTACAGACATCTCCAGACCTGCTTAGCTGGGATACCATTATTAGCAGCAGCAGCTTGGGGGACAGCAATGGCACCCAGCTCTGCAATGAGCTGTATGTGCTGCACTGAGACAGGACACAAAATTCTTCTATCCCATGCTTTTATTGCAGTCTCCAACCCATAAACTTAGTCCCGAATCCCTTCCTTACCCCAACCTAAAATAAACCCAGTCTCAGCAACATCTTACCTTTGGTCTCACTCTCTTCCTCAGGCCTGTTTCCATCTCTTAAACTGTTCTGTGGTTCCTGCAGGTGCTGTGATTTGCCATTTCTGCAGAAAGCATCAAGTTAGCATCAGTGACCTGTTTTGCATTAACTCCAGGTCAGCCACTTGGTGAAACTCCCTTTGTAAGCACCTGCGAACCAGCAGAATTATGCACAGTCTCTGCTACACATCCACCATCAGGCTCATTTACAAAGCTCTGGAGTGGTTGTGTAATGGTGTGCGAGATCCTTTGGGAATTACTAACACTGGAAAGAGCTGTGTGTGAACAGAGTTTACCTACACAGAGCACATGGCAGGAAGATGAGACTTGTGTCAAGCATCCTGCAATTTAACACTAGGCAGTATCAGTAAAACATAACAAGCACAGGAAGGTGTTATTTGGACAAACAGCAGTGACCTGGAGGAACAAATACAAGGAAGTATTCTCTGCCACACTCCAAGGAAGAGACCTCCAAAACTGGCCTCCTGTTGGCTTGTCATAGCAGAATAATCAGAGGAATCTCTCTCAATATTCCTTGACCAAAGCCAAAACTGAGGTTGATTAATGCAAGTCTTTAAATTTTCATAGAGTAATGTCAGTTTACATCCTCTGAAAGTTTAGTTCTGTGGTTTTTTAACCCTTAGGAAACCTTGCCAGATTTAAAATTTTAAGCAGAACAGGTCCAGCAAGACAAATGGCAAGGCTGTAATATCAGTGCTTTCTCTTTTGTTCATGAACATGCTCGATGACCTTGCCACCTTAAGCCCCAGATCTCGGTTTGTTATAAGTGGATAAACAGAACATTTAACAGCCTTTCACATAGCTCCCATAAAGGAGAAGTCAGGATTTTAAGCATACTTATTCTGAGTACAGGCTGACAGTAAAAAAAGACAAGGTATTTTAATGTAGGTATTGGGTTGCAAGGATAGGGCTGCCCAGTTTCAGGATTGGAGAAGGCTTGAGTGTGGCCTGTGTGAATCATGGGACAGAAGGTTTGTTGACAAAGCTTAAAGTGAAATCCAAAGCCAAGAAACTGTTTCCGTGTTTACACGGAAACTTACTCAATGTTTGAAGTGGAGGGCCATCTAGTGGAAAGTCTCTTTGTTTGCAACAACAGCCCAAATACAGGTAGTGTTTTACAACAGTCTGAACAAAGGCATCTTGGCCTGTTAACATCTCAGAAACGCATTTTGCAAGCTTTTCTTTTCAGATGGAAGGCTTCCCTGCTGAGACACTGCAGGATCCGCAGGAGAGCCTTTGGAACAAGAAATCAAGCCTGTCTCACTACAGGATGCTTTGCAACAAAGTGTCCATTTCCTAAAATTAATTTCCTTTGAGGAAAGCTTCCTGAAATCATTAGTCACACACACACACACGAAACAACCAAAAAAAACCCAAACCCACCAAACACACACACACAGAGTTTCAGTTTTTGTTCTCATTAATACAAGTTCAAAAAAGGCTCAGTGACACTGTCAGCCAGCATACTGGGATGGTGCATAAAGGCATTAGTATATATGTAACTTGTGTCTCTGGTATTTAATGGGATCAGTCAGATAGCTATGCTGGCTGATACTTAGTATTTTTTCACAAAAACATTGAGTGTTCTGAATGAGATTCCCTGGTCAAATGACTGTGGTAACCCAGAAAATACTGGAATCATTTCAGAGATGTTCAGATTAATTCACCCAGCTACCCTTCTGTCCAGTGAGGAGCGCGAGAAGTGCGGTTTACAGCAGTTGTAGGGTTACCTATAAATCCCACTGCGAAACTGGAAAAGAACTAGGATTTCCAAAAGCATGGAAAAATCTCTCATGTTTATGTTTTTATCATTTTCCCATATTTTATTTACTACTGCATTAAAGCTTACAAACAATTGCTGCTTAACAGAGGGGTCCCACCCCCAATTTACATATGCACTGTACATACGCCTTTTTACATCTGCACTGTAACAAAGCCTACTTTTCTGGGATCTTGTAACCTGTCATTGATTAACTGCTTTTGGTATCTAAGATGTTTACCTGCCTGCAATGCTGCTTTTTTGATTTCTAATAAAAGCTGAGTTTCTTTTCGAGCCTTTTTCCCCAGTGGAGGTACTTACACGGGCCCTCTCTGCCAGCTTGCCACCCAGTTTCATGAAACCTGTATAAAAAGGCAGTGTTTTCTGAGAGCTCTCAGAAGGTAGGATAAACCTGGCTAATAGGTGTAGAAGTTATTCAAAGGCAGGGACAAGTAGGCAGGTACAAACAACAAGACTTCATGAATCTTGCTGATCTGGAAATTAAGAAAATTCTGAACAATACAATATTGATATAAATTTTCCTGTTAAAAATGCTTTAAGAGTGTGCAACCAATTACTGCGTTCAATGAAAGCTGACTTTGGATATTTATTTCTTCTTTATTATGAAGCAGATTAAAACACAGTTATATTAAATAAGAATATGCAGTGTCTGAGAATGTAGTTTGGTCTGCTCTCTAACCAACCAGCATCTCTCCTATGAGCACAATACTTAATATATTAATACAAATTATGCCTAATTCAGCAAAAGAAAAAAGCCCAAAGAATTAGTGGGAACAATAAATCCTCACCTTTTTTTTTTTTTTTTCTTTCTAGAAGTATTTCAAATGCTTATGAAACAAGAGCTATTCCTCCTGGCTCCTTCTGACTCCACTTCTGTGTCTCCTCCTTCTGTTGCACGACTCTACTGTACACGCACTGCCCACAAACCAGGGAGAAGACAAAAGAGAGCCTAGAGCTGCTCTGCGGCCTTTGGCAGCCCCCACCGCAGGCAGCACGGAGGCCCAGCTGCGGACGGAGCCGCTGTGCTCCCCTTCCCCTGCCTCCTGTCCTTGGCCATGTCACCGCAGAGCCGGGCTGCCACCAGTGCGTCACCCAGAGCTCTGAACGGGGGTGCTGGAGCACAGACAACAATCTGTCGCGGGGGTGTTAAAAAAGCAGCGCAATTCTGCCTGTTTGCTTCAGCAGTGGATCTGGTCTCCCTCTCCCCACAGAAAGTGCTGACGATTGCCATAATCTGACAGGCATATCATCTCCACGGAAGGCTTTTGTCCTCCTACAAAGAGCCAAAGAAGAGAACCCTGAAATAAAACACACGTTGCTGATCTGCTCATCCCACACCCTTGAACACTGAAGGGATGTGACAGGTTAGCACCTCAATAATCAGAAATACATCAGACATTTCAGGTGGAAACAACAGCACACATCAGGCAGATCAGGCAAAAAATTCACAACTTCAAATACCTGTTTAGGTGTTGAAGAAAGATCTTTATGGGACAGGGAAAACAATATTACCAGAGGACCTAGGAGCCCTGATCAGAGTGCCTTGGGAGCAGTGTCCCAGGCAGCGGGCACACACACTTACCTGGGACCGGCTGCTGGGAAAGCGAGCGATCCCTGCCCACCCGGCTGCCCACACCTCCCCTCACCACCGGGCAGCAGGAGGGCAGCAGCAGGGAGGAGCTAGCCGCCTCCCTGAGTCGTGTTCTCTGCATATCACCTGCGCTCTTCCACTGCCTAGGTATTGCAGCACCTTGTTATTTGGGGTAATTTCTAATTATTGGGGCAATGCTTCCCAATCTGCAGCAGACTAACCTGGGTTTGATCCATGCTGCCATTAGGGAAAACATCTGTAACAGGAAACAGCCAAAGGCAGAGAAATCTGCCTCCTCCAGCTCCAACCAGCAGTACTGGCACTCCTGTGACTGATTTGCAGGGACGTGTGAGGAGATGCAGCAACATGTCTTGTACAGAAAACTTCAAGCTCAAGCAACAAATGAGGAGCTCAAGGTCCCCATCCCTCTGTCATTCTCATACCATTTCTGTGAGAACACGTGTGCTACATGTGACACCAAACTTCATTCTTGGCTGGGCAACTCATTTAATGAGCTCAGGAAGAAGTTAACTCATTTTGTGGCTGGCGTCTGTCCATTTTGGGATGCCACTCTCAGTTAGCTCTGAACGGATCAGGCCTTTTGAAACACTGTCAAGCTTCAAATGACTGACTGTGTAGCTATGAACATGCAGTCGGCAGTGCTCCCCACTTCATACTCTTTCCTACACCTTCCACCCAAGCTCTGCAAACTCATCAGGGTCCTGCTGCTTTTTTTCACAGTAAAATCCACATATAAAAGACTTTGAAGCATCTTAAGGTATCTGGTTTTCAAGAAGAGTTGGACCCCATGTAAGGTGGTTCAAAGCAGGTGCCTTGAAGAGGTATTTAAAAAAAAAACAACACTAGTCCTTTTCAGAAGTGCAGGTTGTATTAGTGCATCTGCAGGGCAAGAAATTGCCATCTCTGTATTAAAGCTCAAGAATAATTTCTGAATCACTTTTCCTAAATGAAGGTGTCCTATTTCACAGGCTTACCACCCCGCTCAACACACAGCAACAGAGAACAGAGCATCCACCCTGCCCGTAACATAGCACCACTCGCACGGCCCCAGCTGAGCTCAGCTTCCAGCTTTCTGTCCTCGAACACGCTGTTCCCCTCTCTCCCAGCCACCGCACCACCCTGGCTTGCACTGGCACTTGGCTATTGGTTGGAAAATGGCTACTGCACATTTCTAAGAGAAATATGTAACAGTTTAATATGCTTGAGTACTGTCTAGGCATTTCAGCTGGCTTAGAAATGTTAATAACCCCTCTGTGAAAAAAATCAAAGAGCTGGGCGAGAGTGTTTTGTTGCAGAGCTGTGGTAACAGCCAAAACCATGAAAGGATAAAGCCCAAAGAATAGTGCTCAACAAATCATCCCTCTCTAAATAGCCTGCCAGCTAGAAGACCCATAAAATACATATTTTAAAACCTGATGGTAATTAGTGTAGCTGCAAACCAAATGATGACTTGGCATTGTCAATATTCATATACATTAACGAAGCACTTTGTCAGAAGCCGAGTTCTTTCAGTTTTACTGCTTTATTTACTGTAACAGCAAAAATATATTAATTGTCGTATTTCACTGCCATGAGAGCCTTCCTTGTAATACCACACTCCCTACCACAAACATCATTTAATGACTTCAAGGAACACGGTCAGAGGTTTCACCTTCCAGCTGTGATGGCAGTTAAGGCAGCAGCAGGCAGTAAGCTTCTGGAGTCAGCCACTACCACCTAGCACACAGGAGGTGGGAAAACAAGAGGAACCTCGCCAAACATTATCTCTAGGTCTGCTAGCAAGTTGCATTTAAAAGCCAGTATTTTAGTCTCTTCTAGGATGTACAACTTGCCACTTTAAAACAAAATTTAGCTGTGACATTACCACCACCAACATAAATCAAACACACAGGTTTGTTTCCAAAATGTATGTTCCGTTGAGTAAATCAACCATAAGCATGTCTAACTGCATTGCTACCAACTGCACTGCTGGTGATTTCAAAGGCTTCATTTTTTATCTACCTTCCAAATGTTCTTTTCTTTGCCTGTATTTAAAATACTGACTGGCAGATAAGTGGAATTTTACGTACAGCGAGGTGCTGCTTTGTCACAGTTAGGAAACTGGCTGTAGTGCTCTTTTTCCTCGAGGTCCCACCAAGTACACACTCAGCCAAGAGGTTTCCTCCCTCAGAACAGGATTTGTGATTTAGTTGGTGGCCCCCATACCACCCATGAGGACTCCTTTGCAAGATTCTGTGACAAGGATATTATCTGCTATGTGACCAAGCCAGTGTCTCTGTGCAACATGTGATTTATTTTTTCACTGAAACACAAAATAAAAGCATATAAACAGTGAAAGTTAAAAGTGGGAGCAGCAAACTGTCCCGCTCACAGCTCTGTATCCCTATCTGTGCATGTAGATCTCAACATATTATGCTTTTGCACTCACCCTCACTAACTTTATCTAATTACTCATTTCTCTCTTATCTAGGTCTTTCTGGGTTTAGCCCTCCTTTGATCCCAGCCTCAGCACTTGAAAGACTATCCCATTAGAGCCAGTGAAATAGTTTCTCCCTCACTGATGGTCTCTCTCTGTCATTTGAAGTGGTGTATCTATGGCTACTTCCATCTTTATCTCTTTTCTCGATTTCCTGACTGAGACTTTAACAAAGCCTTCAGAGCACTTAATTGTATGTACTCAGGCAGAGAACAATACAAAATTAAGCAAGGAAACCAAGTCATAAAAAACCAGTAATTAAAAATTTCCTATAACTTTCCCTGAAGTCATCACACTAGCATCTTCCTCAGCAGAAGCTGAGAAAATTTTGCTTATATGTTGTACTGGGATATCTGTGGAATAACGCATTTTGCCATCCCCCAAGCTTTATGCTGAATGATTATTTTGCCTTTGAGACAGGGAGTGTCTGTTAATGACAGCAGCAGCTCAATAAGCTGGAGGTATTCTTGCCTCATCTGGACAGATGCCTATGACACACAGGCAATCTGGAATGGAAAAAACTTCTTACTGTGCGCCTTGGAAATTTGCGTTTAAACATTTCTGTAGTCAGATCCTTGGGGTGTCATGTACCTCCCAGGTGTTTCCTCTGTTCTTTACAGCCTTGGAGATCTTCATGATTTGGTGAAACAATTCTTCTGGAGTCATTCTTCACAGCATTTAATGCAGCCCATTTTTCCCACACTGATTTTACAGGTAAACATTTATTACCTGAGAGCTTTCTGCTTTAAAGCAGAAAGTTTAAGGGCAGCCACTATTCTAACATGAGCAGCGGCAGAAATGTCCTCACTATTCTCTTTTTTCTCAAAATCCCTTTTCGTTCTCCTTTGAGGCAACGAACAGTTCACAATCAGTCATCCATAGTCCCCAGAAGAGCGATACTGAGAACATGATCAGTCCCATCCTGGAGGCACTCAGCACTCCTTCCTGCACTCAGGGGCAACCTTACTGGAGCTCCGAGGGCTGACTAGCAAGCAGGACAGCCAAGCTTTTTAATACCAGTGCTGAAAGCGGCTCTTGCAGCCTTACCTGTTCCACTTCATCCCCTTGGCAGCAAATATGGCAACAACAGTGCCTCACAGGGAAGACAGGCAGGAGATGCTGAGGTTGGAATACACTTACAGAAATCTGTGGATAAAAATCCTTCTATTTCCTTTGCTAAATACTGATGCTATTAACAGCAATTCACAGTCCTAAAGTTTGCAGCAGACACTAGCTCACGAAGTAACTGAGAAGAGAGTAGCAATTAACTTAACGTAAGACCTCAGAAGCAGTCAGATAAGTAGCAAAGATCGTTCCTTTCAACCTAGGGCAGTCTTCTGCTAGCAGTCTGGAGAGAAAGAGCTCCATATCCCATTACCAATTCTCTGCAACATGCAAAACCAAGAAATACTGATAAAACCCATGAATAATTAAGTTTAAGCTGATGTTAGCAGAAAGCTCAACTGGATTGGGGATGTTAGACTCTTCATTAGTTCACTGGCAGGAAATAGCCTGGGTCAAATTCATTCTGTAATTCATTCCTTGGAAACAAAAAGAGCTATCTCAGCAAATGGTTTTATTCTGAGTCTCACCGTTAAAGAATCTGCTATGTTCTTCTATGACAGAAAATTTTAAAATAGTATAGTTTACTTTTTCAAAGTTGCTCATGCTAATAGTTGTCTTTAGTCACTTGGTGCAGACATTTGCCACCCACACTGGGGGACATGCAGGCTTCCAAGTTCTGGCAGGCTGGGCCTGCTTCATCTAAAAACTCCCTCCCTGTGTTTCCATACTGTCCCTTACGTGGATTTTCCTCTTCCTTTCTCTAGTCTTCCTTATTGGATACCAAGGATCCCTGCTGCCCTACTTTTGCCACACCAGGGACTGTATGTTCCTTAGTCACTCTTCACCCAAGTGTCTTCTTCTTACTGCCCATGCCAAGAGCTGTGTGCTTCTGCTAAACAGATGGCAGCTGTTCCATGTGCCCCTCATTTACAGTTTTCTGATTTCCCTTCCCTTTTATGCCCAGTGATGCCCAAAACAATTTTGGACAGACTGACTTAATCAGAGAGGATGATTAGATTCTCTAGGAACCAACCTTTTGAACCAAGCCAACCAACAGCCACAGTGAAATAGCCTGAAATAAAGTGATAGCAGAAAAGGATAGTTCAGGGAACTACATACAAGTTGAGAACTATTTAGGAAGGAAAAAACCCTCTATTGCAATGCATAAAGGCTACCATGGTTCAGCTGCTATTCAACATACTGTGCATTTATCATTGCGTGCAACGAGATTGTGATTTAGGCCAATGCAGGCTGTGGCTATGGATGGCTATGGCCATGGATAGCTATGGATAGCCATGGCTATGGATGACCAATGGATTTAGGCCACTTCCCTTGATGAAGGGAAATAAAAGACCCTAAAGATGGAAATGTTTGTCCAAATGGACATCCTAAAGTAAACATCCTAAACCTGGAGTTGTCTCATCACAGGAGCTGCTTTACCTGAGTCACCATTTGGGTATCTCATCCAGGTCTAGAGTGATCTCCTCTAACTCCTCCAGCAAAGGGACAACAGATGCCATTTGTCAGAAACAGGGACATCTATACGAGAGCTTTCCCAGTTCCTGAGGAGCAGCAACAGACTGTCCTAGAGACAGCAGGTATGGGAACTACCTGAAACACTGCTGGAGCTAAGAGCTCCTCCCTGGCCAGATGCTCTTCTCTAAACCTTTCAGGATGACTTGTCTTATTGAGCTTGCTTGAGTCGAACTTGAAGTAGGCTTCAAATGCAATTTTAAGTATTCTCTGTTGTCTATTTCCTTCTCCACATGGCATATTTGGGCACATCTTTTCTGATGTATGTTTACCTTTAATGCCTACACTTCAGAGTTCAGAAACAGCTCAGAAACTGGGTGCATGAATAATTTTCAAATAAAAATCTAAACCCCTAGTTTTGCTAGGTTTGCTCAGACAATTACCAACATCAGCATCAGAAGTGACCTCTGATTGACTCTCATGTCTGTCAGCATTTCTAACAAGCCTTGGTGTTACTTTGAACAAAGAAGGATTTCAAAGTTTTAAAGGCTCCCTTTCCAAAAGAGAATGCAAGAAGTGGAGGCTCTCAAAAGCAACATATCTGCAGAGCAAGGATGTACTACCCGAAAACTTGGTGGCTTCATATACCCATCATGAAGAAAGGCTTCCTCCTATGTTAATACAAATATTTCATGCAGAATAAAAAAATTCAAATCTATTTCTAATTAATGTGTTTTCTCTCATGATTGGTCTTAATCTACTTGCCAGAGCTACTAGGATTCATCCACAGCTTGTTCTTTCCTCATGCCACTCTTTTGGTGAAGTCACACGAGGGCTTTCTACTTGTTGCAGGTTGGACTGAACCCAGGGTGTTTTCCAAGGTGTAACTTTCCAGTCTCTACCACTGAGAGCACCCGAGTGGCTTACTGGCTGGCACTCAAAGCAGGAGCACTCTCTTCTGTCTCCTTTAAGGTTAACTGGCTGATTTTTCAGCTTTAGAAGCTTAGGCACAAAAGTTTAAGCTCCTTCCTCCCCCATCTCCAAGGTTCAGCTAAATCACCTGTGCAAAGGAAGATGAGAACAAGTAGTAGGTTAAGGCTTTTGTTCCCTTTCTGCTGTCATGTGGGGACAGAAGAGATCACCTCTCTGACTGATGCATTTGCTCCAGTTGCGAAGGAACGCTCATCTTCGTTTCATACAGAGCTGGAGAATTTTCTAAATACTTGCACAGATTGGACCTGTCTGAACATACTCTGCTTCACTCAGTCACCTGCGAGCTGCCTGTTCGCTACCTTAGAGTGACCATAACGTTAGCGCCTGCATCGGAAGGGTGAGCTGCCCACAGATATGCCAGTCTGTACACAAACTGCCGCGTTATCCTGGAGTACAGCCCTAATCTGCAGCCCACGGGAGACCTACTGTAGTGGATTAAGCCACTGCTTCACGGCATACACTGTTGCTTTTAAGACACTCCTATCATGCCCCCAACAGGTGTTTCAACAAGTAGGAAAGAGAAGGCAGGGGGTTTGAGAGACTGATGTAGAGGACTCGGAGGAGAGTTTAATGGGGAGGGACAATCAAGATACGATCAGGTTGGAAGCCTTTCATGGGGAGAGGGCTGGGGCAAGGATGCCAGCTTTCAGCTTTTGTGAAATTAAAGCTCTGGTGTTTCTGATGGTAATAACTCATCTATATAACAAAGAATGATGTTGTAACATCACATGTTGACTTCACTGCACACTGAGGCAGAAGTTAGACTGACTGTAAGGAGAATTTGATAAATCATGTTTGATGAAGGCAATAGGAGAGTGAGACCAGGCACTCTAGCTTTGGGCAGCAGAAATATTCACTCTCTCCCCTTATACCACTTTGATCCCACATGAAACCCTCTCCAACTTCAGCATTAACAAAAGCCCTACAAAGGGTGGCTCAGTCCAATAATCTGCATACGTTGTACAGTGAAGCATCTCACTAACCTAAGAATATGTTAGGATCATTTTTCCTGAATCCTAGTCAGAAACAAAAAAACATGTGAGACATGAAATTAACTTGGATGTGTTCCTCCCTGTTTAATAAGCAGTCATATAGAAATGAACCAAAATACTGGCTCAGGACTCCGGAGCTTACCTTCTGGGTTTTTATTCCTTAGCAATGGAGGCATTTCCATGGCATCAAGCAGATGGCTGAAATATGCATCTTTCCTAAATCAAGCTACATGTGGAAGCCTAGACACTATGAAAGGTACAAAAAAGCTACAAGCAGGAGGAATGAGGGGGTGGGGATGAAGGAAGAAGGAGGAGGAAAAGACAGGGGGTGGAGAGTAACACTGGAGAGAAGCAGTGGTCCAGCCCCTCAGAATCTGAAAGGCATCACAGGAGCCTCTGGATAAAGACCAGCCTCAGTAGCAAGGCTAGGAGACACAGGATTTCTGCTCAGTGATAAAACACGGTGAGTAGGATTTTTGTGATCTGCCTTATTGTTTGCTCTGGTGCAATGGCATTTCCTTTGCTGTGACACTCACAGCGACTCCGAGGGACTGCTATTTTGGGATGACTGCTCATTTTGAAGCATTGTTTTTTACTTATTTTTCCATACATCTGGCAAGTGCGTGCCTGTATTTATATAAATGCACATCCTATCTCCTTTTAAAGTAATAAATTACTGCAAACAGCCAAAGCTGACAGTATTAACACTTTGCTCTCTGGCACCAACAGACTGCTGGTCAGGGCAAGTAAAAAATGTCCTGTTTCCTTCTCAGGTACACAGTGGAAATTTCTGCTTAGCTTCCTTCTCCTAGCAGTAGAGTGATGGTTCGATAGCTGCCTCTGCAGGAGTTTATGCTGCCCTTTTACATGGTGTAATGGGAACATTTCAAGCAGTTACATTTCTTTCAGCTGCAGGTATCAAACAGAAGTGAGCGAGGGGTGCAGAGGTTTTGTCAGAGAAGGAGCCTCCTTTTGTCATGGTCTCAGCCTCCTTCTGCCCTGCTGCACACCCCACGCAGGGCTGGGGGAAGCAGTGGGTACCCCACGTTGGGCTGGGGGAAGCAGTGGGTACCCCACGCAGGGCTGGGGGAAGCAGTGGGTACCCCACATTGGGCTGGGGGAAGCAGTGGGTGCTGCTGTTCCCCCAGGGATCCCTCCTGTCTGTACACAGCAGGACAGTATGCTGGGAGTAGAAAGATGGTTCATTTTACTATGAAAAATCCTGAGCTCGATGGAACAGTTGGCAGGGCTTAAGGGAAGGTTCAGGCTTCCCTATAGCACATTGCTAATAAGATTAAGCATTTAACTACACATCCTTCTAGTATTCTGCTGAAGAGTAAAAGATTTTACTTTGTGTGCTCAGTGGAATTACAGTTGGAGAAAAACATCCAATGTGCTTTTTGCTGGTTCTTCATGAGAAAGCCATTGCTTGACCTAAATGTATATGCAAATAATTAGGCATCCTGGGTTACCCAAGAGAGACAAATGATTAAGGGGAATGATAAGAAGCAGCCACTAATGATGATGAGAGGAGTACTCCTAACAAGAGGCATGATCTCAATGCAGGTTTGTGTGTCACACAAGCGTCTTTAAAAATAAACATTCTTCTGTTTCCTGAATCACGACTGTCCCTGATTACATCCTCCATCCTTTCCACCCTGTTCTTTTCTGTTTTCTAATGGAGATGAGATACTAGCAGAGTAATCAGTTTAAGTGAGAAGGCGAGCCCTGCTTTAAAATCCTCTTTGGTTTTCACCATAAGAACTGTTATGTTCATTTGCTTACTAAAAACAGTGTTACAGTAACTGCAGCCAGGATATCGCTACCCTCTAGCAAGGAAGCCTTTTATTGCTTTGTAATTAAAAATCAAATTAACAGAATGGAATATATGATCATGATTATTAGTATTTCCATTATTAACTTTTATCTTCTGAGATAGTGAGTTAAGGGTTTTGACAGTAAATAAATAGTCTTATTCCAAAAATACTCCCCCCACACTTTACTGGGAGCACCAGCTGTTCTTTATGCATTGCTAAGTGATTAGATACTAAGCAGTAAAAATTAGTATTGTCCGCTGACTTTTAAAGTAGCTGTGGCTCTCGCCACCTCATGCTCACTGGTTTTTGCATTTTACATCTTCTAACTGGTGCCCAGCAAAAATCCTCCCGAGGTTAACTAGCCATAGGAAGGGAGAGCCTCCCGGAGCACTCCACCTTTTTTCCCTTTCCCATTATACAATTTCGCAAGAAATATTTTAAAAAACAGTTCATCTTAAAGTGCATCCATTTTAAGCATAATACATGTCCAAATGCCTAAACCAGATATGTTTTCAGGAAATTTAATTATGCTACCATTTTTGTTTGGAAAGCAGGGGTAACATTTTCAAAGGTAACTCTGATACTCAGGATCTTAAGTCTGATTGATATGAAGCCACTTGTGGAAGGGATTTTGGACTCACTCCAAACTTGTATCCTAAAACATAAAAGCAGTCCAAACAGAGGTTTTTTTTCCTTCTTTTTAAATTAAAAAAACTAAAAAAGTATGCAATGTTTATCAACTCTTTCATTTAGTAAAAGGAAAATGCTTGGTGGGAGGTGAAATTAAGACTCCAAATGGCATGCAAAATTCTGTTTAGCAAAAGACAGCAAAGTACCATCTCCACAACCTGCCAATGAACTAAACGTAAAGAAGCAGAAAGAGCACTCCTAACTCCCCTGTCAAACAACAGCTGTATTCTGAATTTTGCTTATTTCTATTTCAAAGAGAGACAATTGTATATAAATTACACATCAAACAAGCAAGTAAGAGTGTCCAAGCCAGACAGCTGACAAGATTTTGGAATAAATGAACCTTAAGCATATTTTTTCCTACTTAAGCAAAAGTAATTTTGAGCCAAACTTGCTAAAGCCAGAGAGTTCATCTAAATTTCCTCTTTGTAATACTATTATTTCTATCCATGCAACCTTAATGAAGCAGATAACTTCTACGTTCCCAGTAGGATGATACTCCTAGAATTACATTCAAGAGGACTGCTATTTTAGCTATTGACACATTAAAACACAATCTATTTTACCTTTTCTTAGAAGATAACCTAAACAAGCCTTTCTGGTGTGGGATAAGCTAGTAAGATATAAGGTAATAACTCTGAAGGCAGCCCAAAACCCAAAGCAAGTCTTCCCCCATTCCTCCTGAGAGGGAAAATTGTAGACAGCTCAGCCTGGCAGAAAGCTTTGGGAGCCATGGGCAGAGGCAAGCATGACCCCTCTCTTCTCTGACTCACACATCAGAAGCGTTATTTGGACAGTTTGAATCCTGCCTCCACCCATCTTCTTCCTGCTTCCTCATGAATATCCAGCCCAGCTCCACTGCACCCCTCTTTGGCCTCCTTGTCTGTTGACCTGGACTTAGGTAGAATTTAGGCCATCTGAATGGCTCTTATTAACCAGAACAGTTACCTAACTCACTCTTGTTTGGGTCCTCATAACTCAGGACTATAAGCAACTGCTTGACTATCCTAAAACCACATCTCCCCAGCCCACAGGAATGTATTCACCTTCCCATTCTAAAACTTTATTTTACTTTTAGATGGATCACAGACACAGTAAAACCTTCTGTGTTTATGAAAAGTCTGTCAGACACCCTGCACAGATGGTATATGTTTGAGCATGAATTATTTCTGCATTTTATGAGTAATATTATCCAAATTTAAACCAAAGCCTTATTTCCATTATAATATAAGCCCCAAATCTGGATCTAATTGCCTGCTTAGACATTTGTGAACTCCTAAAAGTGAGCAGCTCATATGACCAAGACAGGTAAAAGTACTGTTTACTGTAGATGGGAAGTTTCAATGCTGCTGCACCTAAGATCATTGCAAATGACAATTAAATTGCAGCCCAGTACAAGATTCAAGGATGTCCTCTACTTAAACATGTGTTCCATAAGTAATTTCACAAATATTAAAAAAGAGGACAAGTAACATTAATGAAGAAAACATCCAGAGCCTGTTGAAAACAGAACAACCTAGCCTTTGTAGACTGACTGCTATTTTCCAGAAGTTTCTGTTCTTTACAGTGACTTTTAATTGCAAAATGTATTTCCTTTGCAAAGGCAGAAATCAGTCCCTCATATACCCTTTATCCCTGTGGAAGAACAGATATACTGCAAGTTAAGCCCAAAAGGAGAATAATTAAAAAGAAGCAGAGACTGGCAGTAGTGTAGCTGAGTGCATGGGTCAAGAAATCCCAGAGAAGATGGGCCATTTTTTAAATGCCTAGAATCATTTTTCACAGAATTTTGATTAGCTTTATATAACCACTGGAGGGTAACTTTCCCTTACAGCACTTTAATCTGTTTCTAACTTCACTGGTACAGCTTCTGGGGTCAGAGATATAACTTTTGTCCCTGCAGAGAGGGAAAAAAGGTATCATGGTATGGTCCATTACAACCAAAAGTGCTAAAAGTATTAATAGATATAGAAAGAGAGCAGCATCACATAGATATGTCTGTTCTATATTTGGAAAGAAGCTCATTGATAATGTATATCATATGAGGATGAAGAGGAACTCATAGTATGGGAAGTTACAAAACAGCATCTGAGACGACTATTTTTAAAAATCTGCAGACTCTGGTAGTCTGCCCTTAAAAGCCCTCAAAGAGTTGACTGAGGAGATCTTCACTTTCTTGCTGTTCATTTTTAATAACATTTTTAATGGGGAAGATTCCCGAAGCTCTGCCCGTGTTCAAACAGGATAAGCAGGATGACAAATGAACTAGATACTAATTAGTCTGGCATGAATCCTGGGGGAAAATGAGAAAAAGAAAATATGGGATTAAATAGAGACATTAAACAATTAGAATACAAAGCCAGTGGTTATATGTATAGCAGATCTTTTTTAAAAAAAAACAAAAACAAAACCAAAACCCCTAACTTACTTTTTCCTCATCAGAGGAAACTGAAAATGTAGCATAGGCTACCATCAGTGTATCTTACATTATTGTACTACATGTTCTCAGTACAGATGTTATTCAGGCCATTTGGGCTTTCATGTTAAAATTGTTCATCTAACCTATAAAAAATGACAGAAGAACTAGCCTTGAAGTTTCTAGACCCAGTTATCAAACTGGTAATCCATTGTTTTTCTTATCAAGGAGATACAATTCAGATCAAAGATTTCTTTATTCAAAAGATTATCTAATGATATCCTGAATTCTTAGCTTTAAGAAGTTTCATACTTGATAATAAAACAAATCCACCCCTAAAAGCCTTTTTAATGCATCTGCAGAAAAACTTCCCAAGTATGCAATTTCCTACAAAAATTACCCTTGCTTAATTCTCAGAATGGGCAGAAACAGCTGTAGGACTTCAAAGAGTCCTACATAACGCTGTTATAACGCTAGCATTTATCATGACACAGACTTCTAAGGAGCTTCTCAGCAGCAGGACTTCCCACAGGGACACAGTACCTACTTCTACGATGGCAACGGATTGAGGTGTCAGACACTTTATTTTTGGGACATTAATAATTGGTCTCGCGTCAGCTGTTTCTGATCATTTTCGCAACTCTGCTGGAGTTCTGTGCACTGAATTTTTTCTCAGTTGCACCTTGCTTTTCAGAAAAAGCGTGTAATCATGTCCCAGTGACCTATTTCTAAATATGCAAAACAAGTTTCCTGTAGCATCAGTGAACTCCAGATACCTGACAGTGTAGTAAAATGTTTACTGTCTTCCATTAGGAATGCTCTGCAATACGTACATGCAGCCCCAAATGCAAATAAATGTGCCAACATCTCAATCATGCTGATAGGTGACCATCTATCACCACCCACCATGTTTTCCATAGCATCAGTACTCTTGATGTCGAATAGTCACGCTTTACCCTTATGTTTTCTACCATTTGTCACTGACCTATATTCAGTTGTAAATATTGCTAATCACCTGCTAGTTTGCAGCTTCTCTAAGAAACAGGCTGTCACTGATCCAGGTGCTGGAGAAGTGCTGCAGGTGACAGAACTTTCAGGTACCTGTATCTTGTGAGGTGTTGGTCAGTGTTGCTGTTCCCAGCCAGCCCTGGCAACTGGAAAGCCTCTAGAAGCTACAGACAGCTGTTATAGTTCAAGGTAGATTAGAGACTGCTTTAAGTTGTACTTTAAGGTGTACAAAGGCTAGGCTTGGTGCTGAATTTAAAATCTCCCTGACTATCTTTGTACTAGGTACAGGTCTGGATCCAGGGATTTGATCTGAGATTGTTCTCGAAGGAGTATAGGTAATTTTTCATTTCACCAGAGCTATTACGTATGGTTTGTCAAGGACTGCTAGAGATAGCACTGTATTGTTTGTGTATGTTGTGGAGTCCAATGGCTCTAAGTGGTTTTAGTTACAACTACACAATTCAAAACAAGATAAATCATTAACTGAGGTCTCATCGAGGAAAGATCCAAGCACATTCTTTCAAGAACGGGACTTGGATTTTTTGTCCTGCTTCCCATGCAGCAAAAATCTGGTTTCTCTAACAGCTTTTAGGAAGTGCTTGCTTCTTCTCTGGCCTACCTTTATGTAAGTCCCTTGACTTACTCGATAGTCAAGTTGATACAAGGCAGGAAAGGATCAGATGTGTCCATGAAATAACTGCTGGAAAACTGAAAGATTCATGGCTAAAATAATTAATGACTAATTAGATGTATGGAAATGTAAAATAGATTCAATACTAAACCATATAGGCAGAGACCAAAATTGGCATTGATACAGGTAACAGAGTATTTTTAGAAATAGCTAATCAATGCACAATGTAGATTCAATGTGGCAATGCCTCAGAGTACTACACTGGTCTTTGTAAATTGGAAATGATGCTTCTGTCATAATTAACTGATTTTCAATGTGGCATTTTTGTCTTTTTACAATAAAAGTAGTAGTGCAGAAAATTATACATTATGCTCAGGAGGAAGCAAAACCAGTAATTCAGTTTCAGTATGCTTCCCAGGGTAGTACCATGGATTTTCTATTCACAGGTAAGGATTATTTTAATATAAAGTGAGCATCATATGTCAAATATTTGATCTTTTTTCTTAGGAGATTTCCCACCTTGAGCTCTTTGTCCGCCAAAGGTACAGACTTATGAACTATTGCCTCCCTGTTAAAAGTTCTCAGGCATTACTTTTCATTGATGCCTCTTCTACTTTAGGAACAGGACCTCTCTCTCTTGTTAAAAGCCATCCCAAAGTAATAATCCTAGATCCAAACCCCCTCATTTCTAACAGACAAAATGTTCTCTGAGCCTCAGCTGCCAACTGATAATGTGTATTGTCTTCTTGCTGGGTCTTCCAGCCATTGCCAACATACCTTCAGTTTCTCTTGATCTGTTTCTCATGAATATACCATGACGCAGTGATGGAAATTTCTGGTGACAAACTCAATTGTATAATGCTTAATATCCACCCCTTTGTTCTTCAGTTGTTTTCAAAGTTTACAAGTGCTAGCCACCAACCTCACAATATTTTTATTCTGCTGTTTTCTGTACAGAAGGAGATGTGAGGAAGCAGTATGGAGCTCAAGAGAGGAAAGACCTTCATAAAATCCAGTGTTCAACATGAAAAAGTGCCACCAGTGCACACAGTTCCTATCAACAAAGATGATACAGGGAAAGACAAAAAGGCAGCTCTGGAGGGAAACCAAAGTGTAGCTGAAGTCCAACTGGCATGTTTGGCCACGCACAAGAACTACAGATTTTCTACCAGAGCAGTGAGGAATGGGGCTAGTGACAGCTGCCTGGAAAAATCATCTGGATCCTCCTACAAACTTGTAAGGAAGAGTAAAACCCATGACTGTGTTACTGAGGCAGACAAAACAGAGCACTGCAGCCCCAGTAGCAGGGCTTGTGATGAAGGTTTTTCTGGAAAGGGTAAGGGCCGACTTGTCAATAGCATCAGTTTTTCAGGGATGTCCAGCTCCAGTAGTAAGAAAGAGTGTGTGGTCAGTCCCAGCCAGTCTGCATGCAGCAGTCAGATGATCGATTACAGGAACTTTGTGCCACAGATGCCTTTTGTACCAGCTGTTGCAAAAACTATTCCCAGGAAGAGGATTTCCCTCAAGAGATCTAAGAAAGGGCTCAGAGATATATTTCATATAAAAAAAAATAAACCAGAGAGCCTCACATTCCTGGTTGAGAAGGACAAGAATCTGTCCTCTCCAGGCTGCAAGAGTGAGTTGTCTGGGCGTCTTGCAAAGTATCTATTCAAAACTGGAGAAACATTTGCAGCTGATTGCTTGTCACAAGACTGCTCAGACAGTGAACTGCAGTCTGACTCTTCCTATGACTGCTGCAACACCCTGTGTGAAGACGTCGCCTCACTGAAGAGCTTTGATTCCCTCACTGGTTGTGGGGAAATCTTTGCTGATGAGACCTCTGCTCACCTGGAGCTGGAGAACAGCAAAGAAGTTCTGCTGAGACGAAGCAAGCACAAAGACAGCCCCGTCATGGGGTCTTTCCAAGGGGGTGTGGAACAGCTGGCCTCTCCTGGCCAGAATGAGACCGTTGAATTTGCCAAGTTTTGGGACAACATCAACAAGTCAGTGAGGCTACATCAGAGTGCACTGTTTGATAAGAAGTTACTGAAGATACCTGGTCCTGATGTGGAAAAGCCTAGAAGCCAGGCTGCTGCATCTGTGAGTGACCCTCAAGAGTCACCTGATAAAGATGGTGACAATTCCAAAGAGAGCTCCACAGAAACAGGAACGCCAAAAAGTGACAACCAGGAATCCACATCCACAAGTGATGAAGGCTACTATGATTCATTCTCTCCTGGACAAGATGATGAAATGAAGGAAGCTCAAACCCCTGGAGTCCCAAATAGATTTCCAAGAGACAGCTACAGTGGAGATGCCCTTTATGAGCTCTTCTATGACCCAAACGAGGTCAAAATAAACCCAGTCCTAGACGATGACTTGTGCACATCTGAAAGCATTTCAGAACAAGCCATTGAAATCCCTTTGTCCATTTACAGCTTTCATGTTGGAGCTGAGGAGAACATGGCTTCCCAACCAGCTCTAGACATTATCAGCCAGGGTTTTTTCCACAGCACATGGAAAGGCAAAGAATGTTTGCTAAAGCTCTGTGATACCGAGCTTTCACTGACCATGGGGATAATAAACTGGCTGCGAAAACACTCGGGTCTTGTTTCCTCCCCTGACTCTCTTCAGAGTTCTCAATCACAGCCAGAAAAGTCTAACGATTCATTGATCCCACCCAGCCCCAGTCCAGAGCAGAAAGCGAGCATAGAAGCTCAGCAGGAGAAACCAGGCAAGGAAGAATCTAATACATTTAATCTGTGTGTGTCTTTGGATGAAAGCAAACATGCAATCCAGACCTCTTCAGTAAACGTTGCTGAAAGACATCACAGCCTGGACTCTTGCCCTAACACATCTAATTTGGATTTCCAAGGAAGGGAAGGGAGTCACCACAAGGATTCATCTACAGTGCCTGAGACTATGGAAACCACCAGAGCATCAAGTTATGCACCACAATCACAGGCGAATGGAGACAATCTGCAGACATCTTCAACTGAGAATGAGAAAGTGGCAATTTCAGAAGGATGTGAGACATCCGGAGATAAAAACCCACTGCCAGAAAAGCTGAACGGAGGGAGCGACTCCCAGAGCTCTGAAAACCCTTCGTTAGATGATAATCACGAAGTAGAATCATGTTACTCCTACAAGACTGCTGCGACCTCACTCCTGGATCCCCTCGAGAAGGAGGACAGAAATCAACCAACGTATCACTCCCTCTCTATTTCCTGTGACAAACCGCTGCAGCCTCTGACTCTCAGACGCTTCCAGAGCTACATTAGCCCCACACCAACAGAGAGCAGCACTAACATAGTGCAGCTCTTAGAGCACTGTGTAACACAAGTGGCATCATTAAAAATAAGTTACGAAAACAAGCACCTGGAAGACAAATGCATTGGGAATGAAATGAACAATATCATTCGTAAAATGTCTCAGTACAAAAACAAGTTATTGTTGCAAAATGAATGCAACTGCATTGCCCCAAATCCAGAATACTCCAATATTCCTAGCACAAACCAATACAACTATGAGACAAGTGTCCAATCCAGCAGTCTGTATCATTTGAAACAAAAAGGGGAGCAAATTTGCTCTGAAGATCAGACAAGTAGAGCAAAAATCCTAGATGAGGTCACTAGAAGCAAGATAAATTTTGAATATGGCCAGCTAAACAATCAATCGCTCTCCTATTTAAAAGACTTTACATTTGATCTCAGTCCAAGTGACTCTCCCTCTGCTACAACTCTTAGTAGACCCACATTTTTACCTCTCTTTAATTCTGTCTGCTCAGACATACCCGCTACTTTTTCACAAGCGTCACCCGGCACCACTGCCTCTCCAGCTGACTCACTGCAGCCCGAGGAGGCCAAGCGATGCAGCCCAGGGCCGTGGAGTCGTGCAGAGCCCCTGCAGGGGCCTGGCTGGAGGGAATGCTCCGTCCCCTCCGCCGGAGGCAGTGACCCCGGACTCAGCAGTGGCAGGGAGGAGCCACCAGTAACACACCTTCACTGAGGCGGTGAGTGCTTACGGGAAGTCTGAAATTAAATGTGAAATAAGTAACATCTGTTCGCTTTTCAGAGGGATACTTATGGCAGCAGAGTCTAATATATACTCAGGGTTTCTCAGTTTTCCAGTTTCATTGTTCTTAACCTTTACTTCAGCGTGGAAGTTAAGAGTAATCAGAATTTAAATTACACAATTGCTCAAACCAGGGGCCACATATAGTAGGTATCACATTCACGGAGTCTTACAAGTCCCAAGCAAAGGTTGAAACCCCATTTTCCACCCCGGTGCAGCAGTTTTCACAACAGCTGGAGCAGGGAAAGTTTTTCCTTCTCCCACTCCAGGACCTGCCATGTTTGAAGCAACAGCGGACGTGGCTGCACAGCCACAGACTGCCAGCAGCATTCAGCTCAGATTCCTCACCACCAGGTTTCTCTTGCTACAAAATGACAGCATAAAAATTATGCCCTGCTTCCTGTCTGGAGTGATAACTGGATATTAGACAGAGCTCTCTACTGGAGTCCTGATGTGCGAGCTGCTACGCAGGGGGTCACAAGAGAAAGCCGGAGATCTGCAATGTTAAGTCACAGGGCAGACAAACATACCCTGTCCTGCAGTTGCATACACACGGTGCACCCTCAGGCACAAGGGAAAGCCCACAGTACTGTGCTGCTGCTGCTGCTAAGTGTACCAAAAGGGTGTTCTTCCTTCTTGCAAGCCTGATGCTCCTTTCCAGCAGGTGCATTTGGTCTCTGGCCAAACTGCGCTGTGGCAGAGCAAGAGCTGAAGCCATGGCATGCTCCACGTGCAAGGCTTGACAGGCTTCTCAAGAGAGGGATTATAGGGTAAAACAGAAAGCGCCGATCAAGTACACAGCCATTCTGCTGGTTCAGATTTGCCTGTCACACAAGGCTTTAGGCCAGAGCAGATGCTAGCTGTACAGACTGCTCTAAATTTATGCCAGCTGAGAAATCCTCTGCCCTCCAGTTGCTGAGAGGAATCTGTAGTAGAAGCATAAAACTTGTGTAAATTCTCTATCCTGTGCCCTGCCAAATCTGACAGATTGGCTGGACTCTGCCCAGCCCTGGCACTCTGAGAAGGAGCCTTTGGAGGTGGTGGAAGATGGAGAGGAGGCTGCAGCAAGGGCCAGGATAGGGAACTAAGGAACAACTCATTATTGAACAGAGGGACCCAGGGAACACAACACTTCTCTGGCTCTTGCTGCTCACAGCAGTGTGACTGCTTTCTGGTCATCTCTAAAGGCTTCCCAAGCAGCACAAACTAAAAAGGACAGTATTTCTCTCTGCATGAGGCAAAAACATCCTTACATTTTCAAGTCTTGGGAGATTCAGCCACATGCTTTGATATTTACATCTTCGTGAAAGTGCCTTTCCCCACTAAGTCATCTCCCTTTGCAGGGAGGGATATTTTTCAGGGGTCTGCATGAAGTTAAGGGCCAGACACTGTCAGTCTTCAATACCCTTTACTAACACATCATCTAGTTATAACCTGTTCATCAGTGAACTAGGTCTTCCACTAATGAAAGAAGTGATTTCGGTTTTTACCATTTTTGTTGCTAACAATGCTGCAGACAATGCTGACTAGCAAACCACCTTCTTGTGTCACCAGATTTTTGGACAGAACTTGCCACTCAGAGACACACCATAGTCCTTAGAACTACTTGCCTCTTTTAGATTATTTCTGAAATTAAAAATTCAGTACAGGCAAGGAAAAGTTTGTGGTCACAGCTAGTATGTGTAAGAAACCAGTGCTAGGCACAGCTTTTTAGGGTTAGAACAGCAGATCAATGTATGCATTGGCCTGATATTTTTAGTTTGTTGTGAATATTAATCCACAGGGTACTGCTAAGAATATCCCTGCCTTTGCAGGCTAGGAACACAAAGGGGTTTTAATTTTGAGGTGCCACTTGCTTTCTGGATGGAATGGAGAAGGAAGTCATAGCTGCCGTGACTGTCAGAGGTGGTGACAGACTATATCTCCATACTCTACAAGACATATCACAAGTAGACATTACTGGACTCAGGGCACTTTCTACTGCATGTTATCAAATGGCAGATGCTGTATGCCACCATGTGTCAGCACTGATAATACCTGCAATGTCAGGAATATGATGCAGTTCACATGCTATTACCATCATGGGTCCCAGAGAGAAGAACCATTCAAGCTTTTTCCAAAAGGAATCTATTCATTTTTGATAGAGGTTTCTCTAGCAGTAAAATGAATGGCATTTTAAAATATAGATGGGATTTGCATATTCATAAAGTGACTTTGAGGAATGATCTCATTTCAAGAAACCATTTCACTACAGGCTTGCTGTTTGTTACAATTTCTTACAGAAAAATAATTTAGACAATAATTAAAATGGCATTTAACATGGTTAAATGAAATGGCTGTGGTGACAGATATAAATGCTGCCATGTGACTGTTTTCCTACCCAGTATCTTATTGCCTGCCCACATTAACAGATGGCCTACAGGTTTGCTGGAAATTTTAATTTTTTTTGAAGGTGACTCAGGATCTTTGCCTTAATCACGGGGGTGGTAGTGTAAGAGAGGCAGCATACAAGCATGGTGTCACCTCTAAATCCATGGAGACAGACATCATCGAGAAAAACTCCTACGCTGCAAATGACTGCGCAAACCCCAGGTTCTTACACATGAAGAATACTCCAAGGTTCACTGTTCTAAAGTGCCACACTCGGGACTTGTGAGAGGGGTGACAGATCCAGAGGTGGCTCCTGCTTTGTCCCTCAGAACAAATGCTGCATAAGCAGCTCCAATGCAGCCCCTGCTCCTCCCATGGACTCCCAGGACTGACCTGGAGGAGCTGGGAAGGAGAAGGTCAACTTTCTTGTCATTTATCATGAGGCAGAGGAAAAGCTGATATCAAAAGCCATTAAAATCTCCAGGTTTTGTCACCCCATCTCCACATGTCCCAGTACCCACAGTAACAACTAGTGTGCAGGGTTCCCCTGAGCCATGCCTGGTCTCCAGGGCTTCTCTACCCTGCTGAACACAGATGCACAACTGTGGTGAAGAGTGGTACAAGAAGTGCCAGTCCCAGCTCCTCTTCCATTTCTTCCTTCTCTGGCATTTCAGAGAAAAATTTGTAAATGCCTCATATCTGAGCTCACCAGGAATTTTGAACCCTGATGGAAGGGAACCCCAGTGGCAAATGGCATCCTTGCATGGGGATATAGAAGGGTTATGTAGAAGGTGGAAATTACCAGTAGAAAGTGCAATGAAAGGCATAATTTTCATTCTTCAGTATGGAAAGGCTAGGACTTAGGAAGCGAATGCAGTCCATCCCCTGAATATGGGAATGTTTCCTAGATTTTTATATTCATGGACCATAGAAACCAAGCTGCAGAAGTTTGTGCTTTTCAACTGGAAGTTTTCCAGCAGCGAACTCTTCATCCTCAACAAGGCAACACTGTCCAAGAGCAGTGAGCTGGGTGTCTTTTCCTGACCATTAAAATCTCTGGAACTGACCAAGCAGACAGACAACACTGCATGTCACAGCAGCTGGACACAGGTAGAACAAAGCACTCTCTGCAGTGTTTCAGACCACCGAGCCATTTCTACCACTTAGCATGGTTTGAACTGCATCTTCTGTTAACTGGTAGATGTGTCAGGACAACAAAACCCACCTGTGCTCCCAACAATATGTGCTCACTTCATTCAAATGCTGAACCGCCACATTATGCACCAGTTGAAGCTTTTGGATGTGTTTCAGTGATAGCACTAAAAGGAGCACATTGCAATAAGCTTGCCCTCAGGTCAGAAATAAATAGATAACTGTCAATCAAGGAGGGATTGCCACAATAAATAGGGCAGCTGTAGATAAAAGAAGACAGAATGGCATATGTGATTGCTGTTATTAAGGAACTGAGATTCAGAACCAGATAAAATATAGCCTAGACACTGCAAAGTGACAGAAGAATTTGTGTCTGATCCTCACCAAGTGAAGGGCTACTTGCAGTTTACACAATTTCAGTAATGCTTTTTATTGCCTCCTGGTTCAACTTTATTCCCTCCTGGTTCAACTTTATTCCCTCTCTTAAATAAGGTTGCATTTCTCCCAGACAGAGATTTCTCTATCTGCCAGGCATAGGGAGGGCAGACTGCAGTATTTGGATTTGATAAAAAGGAAAAGCAGAATGGAGCCTCATCTGCATATAGGCAATTGTCTGATAAACTATGGTATTATTTCTTGAAATGGCCAGAAAGGTGCCTTAATAAGTGAAAAAATGAAGGCAGAATCCCTCTGCACACAGCAGGGAAAGAGTATGGTAACACATTTAAAGCCTGGGGTAAAAAATCCAGGTATTTCCATGCTCCCTCCATGGCATGGCAAAGAGATCCTCTCTCAAGTCTCGCATGATGAAATGTAAAAACAATGAAGTACAGAGACAGCCAGAACATTTTCTGCATTGGAAATGCCTCTGGCTCTGAAACATACACCTTTATAATATGAGTTGCCCAGATCATCTTGCACTGAACCAGATATTGAAATTTCATCTGACAGTCCACCAGCCACATGTGCACACACGCTCAAGCACATACACACACGCTCCTGTTCAGACAAATGCATCACAAAGTACAAATGTCCTGTTTGTCACATATGGTACCAGAGAAGCAAAGAGCAGGGAGACAGAGGTGACAGGCCACTGCCTCTGCTAATACATTTGAGTGTTAGTCACCATGTGCCCAGATACTTGGGCTAAACGCTAAATTAAACAATTTTCTCCTTCATTAAACACTGTTGCTTCTGGACTTGGCTCTGTCTCACTGTACTGTCTTCATGGGACTTTGTCATCAATGCTTTTTCTACCCAAAATCAGAATTCTATCAGGAGGAAGAAATGTTCTTGCCAGCTTATTTGCTAGAGAAGGGTTTTTCAACACAGTTATCAGCACAGATGATCCCTTAAATGGCAGATGCTCTATAATGTTGTTAAATGTGTTTCATTTTAAAACTGAGGAAATTGATTTGCTGCTTTACCCGCTATTGCAGTAGGATGGTTTCCATGGATACAGTCTTATAGGGACTCTATTTTTCCCCTGTTGACAACAGTACAGAAAGCTAAATTCTCATCTTCATTGCACCAGCATAAATTTGAAGCCGGGGAATGATTCCCAGATTTAACCCTGAAAGCAGAAGTTGGCTCCCAGTCTCCTTCAGCCTGAATTTGAGATTGTCAGGGGGATGGCGATGGAGGGAAAAAGGAAAAGGAAAACAGTTTTTGTGGACAGCAGCATGGGCTGAGGGACAGGACATATGAAACAAACAGTGCCTTTGTGTGAAAAATGGGGAGAAGTCAGGGCAGAATGCAAACAAATTAACTGCTTATTCAGAGTCTTAGTGTCTTGCCTGACACTTAGCTGCAAAAATACAAGTCAGATTTTGGCTGTATAAGTTTGGCTATAGAAGATCTTATAATTATCTGCATATGATTGGGCCAAATATCACCCTATTTGTTTAAAGGAAAGGATGAATCAGTTGTTACCATTCTGAAGAAAACCTGCTTCACCTCTGTTTTGCTGTGGTGGCCAGGAAGGTGTAAGGGTGGAAAGAAGGGGGAAGTGAGAGTGTCCAGTTACAGAGCAGGCTTCATTTAAACAGGAGAGAATCTTGCCCGGTCTGGAGTACAGTCATGGAGACACTGAATGCAAAGCAGATCCGCAGCTCGACAATGCTCTGTACAAACCTGATGGCATTTATACTCACCAGCCAGCAAGTAAAAAAGAGTAGGAGGAAGAGCCTGATAACCTCAGCTTTTTGGACCTCTAGTGTAAAACCTCTATTTCTCTTTGCCCCATCAGAACATGCAGAGAGAGGCAGAACCAGGGTCCTCCAAAAAACACTGCATCCTACCTCTGCCAAACAGCTGCAGTAGGTGCTTGGAAAAGGAGTGTCAGAAACAGGACAAGTGGAGAATTTTGAAACCTGAAATAACCAACCTCCCACCTTCTGGCAGTCAGTACTCTCTGTGCTAGACAGTGGGTCCTCCTGGATGTCTGGGTTTAGTGCTCCCTTTTCCAAACCCACTTAAGCATATGAACTTCAAAGCCTTCTAATTTGTGTTATGAACCTTTAGTTTGTTTAGCTTGTGTCTTTCAGGCACCTCTTAAAATCTGATGTCTATTGTGCTGTACATATCAATTTTGCTTTGTAAAAATTCTGAAATATTCCTTTTGAATTTCCTCCTTTTCTGACATCTATTTGTTCCCAAAACAGGCACTGTCCCTTTTATGGCCTGGCAACACTTGGGAGATTACAGACACTGTTGTGGTCGTACATTCAGGGCAGAGGCCATGCTTCAGTAGCAAGTCTGGGGTCTCTGTGTAAACAAAGACTGATAGTCCAGGGAGAGAGAAAGCACAGAAATCCTCAGCATCAGTGGATTTTCTGGATTTTTCTAAAAAAAAACCCCCAAAACCAAAAAACAAACCAAAATATTTTAAATCTGGCTAAAGTAAGAGCAAAAATTTTGACCATCACAGTAAAAGGCATGAAGCACTGTTGTGTTGAGCCAGTGCCTGTGACCAGTAGCACAGGGAGCCTGCACTCTTTTAACAAAACATCCAGAATGAACACAGTTTCCCATCAGGTCTTATGGAAGGCTGTTGTATTTTAAGCAGACTCTCCTTGTCAGTTCTTCAAGAAAAGCTAGACTGTACACATCTGGTGTGGCGAGTTTCTTATGCCATTCAAATCACGGGGACTGCATCTCATTTACAACATTTGAAGGTGAGAAAGAGGTTCACAGTTCTTGGACAGGGACAGCAATACATCTCAGGATAGAGAGAAGCAAAAAAGTACTGTACGTTAGATTTTTCCTACGGACTAAGGCATTAAATCTAAGCCTCTCTCACATGCACTGTGACAGGCTGATTCAGGTAAAGCTTAAAAGATCTTGTGGCGCTTAATGACAGTGGCAGCCAATGATGGCAACTGCACAAATGATACCATAATAATGCAGCCAGCAAGTTTCTCTCTTCCCACAACCAGCTATCCTCTCCTTTGGGGGGATTATATCATCCAAGGGGAAACTGTCAGTCTGCAGGTCAAGACACAGGGAAGATTACTGGAGACCCAAGAAAAAGGAAGGTCCCCTTTGTCCTTATTTCTGATTGAATGATTCTCATTTCACAACAGAGAACAAGGTAGGAAAATGCAGATTGTATCGCCCCATCTTCTCTTTACTAGTCTTCTATGCAGAACTGTGACTTTTTCCTTTCCAAATGTACCTCTTTTTCCTTTCATGGCAACTTTCCCTGTAACTTACCCCAAACAGGCTCAACTGTTTCCTCTCACATGCTGTATGTTCCTTCTGCTCCCTCTTGGCAACTGAACCTACCTCAAAAGCCCTTTCCCTTTCCCACACGCCTGCCAAGCTGACACCTCCTCACAGCTCATTACCCCTCTCCACCCTCAAAGAGCCTGGAAACCCCTCTTCAGGCAAGCAGCCTCCTCCCCAGACTCATAAGATCCTTGCATCCCCACCTCACTGGCTGAGTCTGAAGCAGCGGGGAACAGCTGGGAAAGGAATTTCACACAAAGGAGGCAAACCCGTAATTTAGAACTGGCCCTTTGCTATCACGGGCTTCTCTCCTCCTCCCTGTTCATTCTACAAAGGAAATGTGCTGACTCTGCAGAATCCCAACCTGCAGCATGTTGTAAATGATTATGCACAAAATGAAAATCAAGTGCTCAGCACACTATGAGAACAGACAGGCTTGCACAGCACCCACAGTGCTGTGCCCACAAAAGCCAGACAAGCTCTGTTTAACTCCAACAGCAGCCACAGAACTGAGCCTTGGGTTTTGTACTTCAGTCACATTAATAGAAGTGCAGACGGTGACTGAAGGACACAGAGATGGCAGAATCACAACCTAAGATTAGGCAAGATTAAGGATTTTTGTTCCCCCCAACCCCTTTTTTATGTTTTTCCATCTCACCACCAACAGAGGGGAAAAAATCAAGCCAAGGTAACTTCCAGGCTGTGGTACACAACCAGGGAGACGTTTGCAGAGAAATCAATGGCAAAACAAATTCCATCTGACTTCAGTAAGGATGGAGAGGGAGTCTTATTTACAGCAGGAGACACTAGACAAAACACTGCATCAGAAATTTTCACAGGTCCAGCTTTTCAAGAGAGATTTTGCCCTGTGTTTTCAGCTGCACTTTTAGGAATATTTGTTTGGGTGTTAGCCTTAATTAACCTTGGTGCAGTTGCATTTCTGAAATAAAGGAAGGTTGCATTTTACACAAACATCAAATGGGGCTTGTCAGCAGCAGGAAAAACTTTGAGGAAAAGGAGCAGCTCTCCTGTGTGTGTATTTTAAATAGAGGATGCTTCAATTTGTGGCTCTTGGAGAAATACAAGCTCAGTCTCTCTTCCTTATCCATTCTGTCTTCCCTCAAATGTACCAGCAAGTTGGGTTTTGCTCCGAAAAAAGCACTAAGTAGACTGTTGCTATAGCAACCAACTCCCTGAAACCCATTTATAGTTAAGATGGTGGTCTAACTACCTACAAAATACATCTTGCAAAACCCCCAAGTCTATAGCTTCCTGAATTACAACAGAATGTTTTTACAGTGAGTCTATCTGATCAGAGCAAGGCTGGTTAGATTAGTTTGCAAGAGTGATTAGGTATTTGGAAGTACTTTGCTACTGAGATAGCAAAAAGATGCCAGGAAACAGCAGGGTTGCAATTTAAGGCTTTTTCTTAAAGCTTCAATCAATAACAAGACAGTGCTCGAATCAGCTCTCATAAGTACTCTTCAGCTATAATCTGTAAAATTTCAGAACAACCTAATGAAACATACTTACAAGTTTAAAAATGCCCTTAGCTTTTTTTCACAATTCAAAAGCTGTTTTACTTAAAAATCATGTAATAAAACTAATAAATAATTTTTATGTTAGAGAAAGACATGTTAGTTTTCCCTTCAGTGTTTATTAAAGGACATGACAGCTAGACTGTATGATTGAGTGCAATCCTTGAAACACAAGAATGGATGAGGTTCATTTAAAGATGACATTTATTGCCTATTGGGGGCTGTATGATGAGAATGATAGAAATGTGAAGGCTTTACGTTATGAGATTTTCTGGAGATAAACATATGTACAGACACTNTTTATGGAGATAAACATATGTACAGACACTTAAAAGAAAGAATTCTCTCTACTGCTCTCTTGACCTCTGAACCTTACATATTTTATATTATTAAAGATAGTGTGCCCGTCAGTGTATATAGAAATTGTAATGCCCTTGACCCACACTGGTTCAATCAAATAGCCATCAAACTATGCAAACATAAAATGCTGGGGCAGCTTATTGTTTCCCAAGTAAGACAAGTCTCTCTTGCATGTTTCAAACTTAATTAAAAGGCCATTTAGTCTTTGAAATATTAAAAAAAAAAAAACCAAATATGAAGAAACTTTTAAAAGAAATCCAGAGGCCAGGCAACTTTAATTTAACTGAATAAAATTTAGTCTAAATATTCATACTGCACTTCCATTTTCCTACTTTTTGCTTGTTCTCTTGGAAACATGTGTATTTTTCTCTTTATTTTCTCAGTTGTTTTACTAGCCATGTTCTAATGTTTTATAGACCAATAGTAACCCCAGAACACCAAACTGCAAAATGCTGCTCTGCAGTGTACTTCTGAGCCCTCCAAAAATTCTACATTTCATGATCAGAAAAGGAAGGTTCCACCTTTCTAGACATCTTCCAAGAAAAGCTGCTTCTTTCTAGGTTGGTTCTGTCCCTTATCAGTCACCACTGTCTACCGTAATACCATTCCCATTCTGCTGTTCCTCTCTATGCATTAATTGTGTTTTAGGGAAGCTGTATGTTTGCAAGGCCAAATCCTGTAGTTCACTTTCAGCCTAATAACCAGTAAACAACATTAGGAATTTCAATTGATTTAAACTGATAGGATACCGCTCTTAATACCTGTGGGATTTCCTCAGAAATCAATTTCACTAATCCCCATCGTATGTATGCTCATGTGAACCGTGCTGCACTGAGCTGTGTTCTATCTTCCCAGATTAGCACAGTAGGATTCTTCCTTCAGCTGAAATATGACCTATGTCAGGAGGTATGTTATCTTCCTTTATTTGCTAAAGAAAAAAATGGAAGTCTGTAACTGCTGTAACTATTATTGGATACTAACTATTATTGGCCTAATACTGAGTAGCAGAGTGACCTCAGTTGTCTTTTGGCTTCTCTACACATATATGGTTGAACTTCCAAGTTGCCCACACCATCAGACAGTGCTGGCAAAAAAAAACCCCAAACAAACTCCCCCAAAACCCCAACCACTTTCTCCATTTCTTTATCTAATGTTATACCTTACAGTCTATCAAAAGAAATGGAAAATAAGGCAATTCAAATGAATGTACATAAATCACCTGGCTGGGTATAGATCATAATTATGATTTTTCATCTTGCAAACATAAAAATCTTTCTCCTGAAAGTCAACTGTAAATAATAAATCATTACATTTACCCTGGTTATATACTTCAAGCTTGAGAGATAAATTCTTGCAAAGTACAACCAGTCTCCCGTAGGAATGCACTCTAAAACTACATACTTTACTACTGCCACCCAGAAAAGGCCTGGGGGATATGGGCAGGAGACAACTATAACAGAACAGCTGGGTTACACTTCACCTGTACTGAGAACCAAGCAAGCCAGCAATGAGAAATCAGCAAAGGGAGGAACAAAATCCCCGGCAAGTCAGCACCACTTGGCTTGGGCAGGATGAACATTGTCTCCCAGATGGCCCTTTTGGCAATTCAGGAAGCCACTGACATGATTCCAAAATGGAGGTTGTGGCCAGACTTCCTGCACTGAGCTACAGTTACTGTAGCTGAGCTGACACTGAGGAAGGAAGTTAAAAGAATGTTGCAATCTGTATAATCTTAAAAAAGCCAATGAAAATTTTTATGAAGTACAGGTATCTGAGAAACCTACAAGTGAAACATCGGCAACAACCCAAGCAGCACAATATAGCTATCCTCTAGGCATTTCTTTTGTCGTACTTCTCAAGATCACATACCTCTTTCCTGCATATGCCCAGGGTACACAGGCAGTGTGTAAGACAGTTGGTTCTCCTCAGTCAACACAACATCTGTTTCTGTGTTTCTATGATGTATAGGTTTCTTCAGCTGCTGACAGCTCTCCCTTATTTGGGCTTTTCAGTGGGCTAGTGGAAAAAACACAGATAATATGGGTTCTCAGGAGGGCACTGCAGTAGGACCAAAAGTTTTTTGCATGGAACAGCTTCCATCTGGCCTGACCTGCTATAGCAGCTAAGAAACCCAGACAAACCTAGATTCTGGGAGAGCACAACATCAGACACAGTATGTTCCTACGCATTTACATTGTGAGGCACCCTAGCCAGCCCTGCATACACAGTCTGCTTAATCCACAATCTAAGTAACTGCCCATGGGTCATGTAGCATTAACTGTAACTGCAAATCAGCTGGTCACCTCTGACTCCATGCAGTGATTTGCTGAAACGTGCTGTTCCCTACAGTGCACAGCCCATGCACCATCCTTTCACATGCCCTTTTCACAATCTGCTTCACTGCCCAGCCATCTCATAGTTTCTTCATACTAGCATGTCTGTGGGACAGAGTGGGCACAGACTTTGGCCCAAGAATTGCAGTGTTCAAATCAGCCAAATTGTTTAGTCTTTGAGGCTGGTTCTGTTAATAAATGCACTGTTAGTCACTGTGATTTCTGATGGGATGCTACGTGTGTTAAAAGAATGAATGCTTCACGTAGCTTCCAATTAGCTTGGAAATGTTTTCTGGTTCTTTGCCTAGAAGGATTCAGACAACAGTAACATTGTTAGCAATGAACTGCCGCCTCCCAATATTGAGTTACAGGAATTAGTGGCTTAGTAAACTACCACTGACTTTCTATTACTTTTTTTAATTACTCATCAGACTTTTGAAAAATGTTATAAAAAAGATATTTTACATTAACAGAAATCGGGACAGTAGGTATTAAGAATAGATAAGTTTATCTGCAACTCTGGCAACAAAATATTGCTCAGGAAAAAAAAAAAAAATGACAGGATTCCTAAGTATGTTTTAGACTAGCTTCCCTGCTGGTCTGTAACAAATCAGTTCAGCAAAACTAGTCTTTTTAAAGACTGCCTTTTGGCAATTGTAGACCCTGAGTGCTCTCCATTAGTATGTGGTGCCAAATTTTCTTACTTCTAATCATCAGACTCAAGCTCTTCACAATTCTGTGCTACTGCCCTGCTGCTTCTGTTTCTTTCACCTTTCTTAGTACTGATTCCTTTCTGCAGGAGGGGAAGATACCACTGCTAGAAGACACATTAACTTTATGTGCCTTTCCCAGGAAAGAGGTTGCAGAGAGAATGGTTCCTTATCCATGTCCATCTGTCTTTTCTTGTATGTTGTTTGGACATAAAGCTGCAAGACTTCCAGGAAGGGACTTCCAGACCCTCTTCTACTGCTACTGGTGCATCTGCACTCCTCTTAACTATATGTCTCTGCCCCAAAGCAAAGGGAGCACCTCACCCTTAACCTGACCTGCAGGCATTGTGATGTTGCCTCAGTCCTCATTTTATTTATTCAGCTCAGGAAATGTACAGAAAGTATTCTGTTATCTAATAAGAACCTCATATGGCAATCATCCAGAGAATACAAATCGATAAACTTCCCCTAATGGCAATTTATCACTCATCGTATCACTCAGCAATCCATTTAGTGTTATAATTAAAGGCATAAAAATTTAAAGTGAGCACAATACAATGATGAATAATGACCCAATACAAAAGATTTCATAGTGGAAAAAATCCTACCATAAAGAGAGCTTTCTCTAACACCCAGGAAGAAAACCCTTAAGTCGATTAAGGGCCTAACTACTACCAAGTTAAGTGGCATGAACATTGCAAATGTTTTGCTATGCTGTCTAACAAGGAGATTCCTGACTTTTTACAGTAAATAGTTAGTTCCTTAGACATAAGTCTATGCTAACATAAATATTCAAAGCAGCATAATCAATTAAAAAAACTTCTACTAAGTTATAAATTGGCACACAGTATATTTCTTTGTGGTTTTGAGGCATACCTGAAAAATGCATCTTAGTGAGAATAAAAATATGTGCATTCATCAAAAAAATCAGGAAACTGTAACTTTAACTTTTTTTCTTCACTTTTTCACCTGTGCAGTTCCCATAATACAATATTGGGAAGATAATAGGTAAAGTCTCATTATTAGAATACTTTGCCAGTTTTTCAGGTATGCTTTCAAATTGCCCTTCCATTAATTGGCAAGACTAGTACTTTCCACACGTGCTACTGAAACTTAGAGGTTTCTCAAATGGCTTATTGGGCAGTGGTGTTACATCTGCTTCTTCAAGAAGATTCAGTTCCATTTTCCCATACTACCGTTTGATCTCTCTTCATGCAGGTGTCCACATTTAAAGTTGTTACTGGTAATGGGCTAAACCCCCTTCCATTGAACAATGCTAAAGATCAATCCAATGTTAGGGCAAAAGCATAAACCAACCGATGCTCACTAGCAATGGATCTGATTTTGCTTAAAGGGCTCCAGCCTTTCTTCAAACATAGTCTCTTTAGATGGGAAGGGATCACTGGCAGGACTCTTTTTCTTTCTGTTTTGTACACCACTGTCAAATACCTTCCAAAGTGACAACTCTGAACTCTTCAATAATTTATAACTTGGTATTATTTCTTAACCACATTTCCATGAACATAAATACCTACAAGTATAAAGTGTACTGAATGATGTCCTTCACTGATTTCTGGAAGTCTTGTGTTTTTTATGCCATGGGATCTAACTGAAAACATTCACAAAATCTTTGTGTTTTTATCAAAATTAAAAATTTGGAAGACCTCTGTTCATATAATCCATGGTATTAATGAGGTTCACTTCAACAGGTTTAGCAGAATAGCAAGACATGAAGGCTTAGACTCAATTTGTAACTCAATGTTGTAACAGAAATGACAAGATGCCGGAATTTCTTTGCAGTATTTCACAAGGCTGAACTTATACCATCTATAATTCAAGAGTCTTCCTGAGGAATTCTGTTCTCGTAAATGAGAGAGGAAGAGAGATAGAGACAGTTATGATACACAGAGAGTTATAAGAATGAGAAATAGACAGATTTTTAGGATGGATACTTTTATTAATAGATTTTACACTAAACAGTTGCATTTATGTTAATATTCAAAACATCCATATTGGAGCAGATGAAAGCCCTATTTACCTTCTCCCCAGTAATGACCAGGAGTGAATGCTTATGGAAGAGAATAAAAACAGGGAAATCAGTGGTATTAAGCTATCTAAACTAAGGGCAAACAATATTCATGCCATTGTATTTAATAAACAGACCTATCTTCCATTACTTATTTAAACTCATTTTGAACCAATACCTACTTTTGGCCTCTATGACATTCTGTGCTATTAAATTCTACAGTTTAATTTTGCATTGTATAGGAAAAAACTTATGTACTTTACACCTACTGCCTCATCAATATTCAGGAGCCTATTACTCCCTGTATTCTGTGAAATAATGAATCATCGCCTTTTCACCAATTGTGTACCATTCACATATTATGTTCACATTCCTAACAGCCATCTTTCTGAAGTAATACACAAACATACATACAACAGGAATATTGACTATTCTCCTAGAAACTTACACAACTTACACAAGTATCTTAATATTTTTCATCAGGTCATGAAAGCATAGCAGTATGCTATGTACTAGTGGAACCAAGGTGTCATACAATATCTTTCTTCTTTTTATTAGACATTTTAGCCATAAAATATAGAAAACTTAATTTTGCTAACTTCTAATCTTCAAAGGGGATGCAAATGGAAACTGGAAAATGCGACAAATTATTCATTTATGATATCTAAGTAGCCACTTTTAATCTTTTAAATAAAACAGGATGACCACATACTGTGTAGATCTGCTGTTACAATGTAGTGGCCTTTTAATGGATTCATCTGCAAGAATACAAATGCTTACTAAGCACAAATTATAACTGTGTTAGTCATCTGCTTTTATCAAGCAGAGTTTCCCTTCCCCAGAAGTTCAGGAGCAAGAAGAATGCCATGTTCAGCTGATGCTGTTGCAGTCAGGCACCCTTAAACTTAATTTACCAGATACTCCAACCGATTCTACATTCACATCATTTAATGGACATGCAAGTTTATAATAGACTGTGTCCTAATTTTTGGACATAGGAGGAAGGGCAGCAAAAGTCTGTGCTGTGGTTGTAAGACAAAAACAGGTCAGTGTTTCAATACTTTCTGACAAAGTACTAGGTGAGCAGCCTTAATGGGTGGTCAAGATGATGGTAAATCACAGGACAGATTCTTAGGCTTGATTAAGGACTCTAAATCCAGTGGGTCCTCTCTCCAAAGACTGCCTGTGTGGAAAGAAAATACCTGAATGGCTAAGAAAACGCATTGAACAGTATTATAAAAAATTGGCAACATTTCTGGGTCACACATTCACACTGGCCAATCTCCAGTTGGCAGAGCAACTCTATAGGATCTGAAACAAGAGAGCGTCAGAGCAGCCTACATGAACGACTGACACAGAGGAATGTAAAGATGACAGAAAAATACTGTCTTCTCCATTCAGTGTGGTGCTGAGCACAGCTCAAGTGTTATTGCAGAAGACTTAGCTGTACTTGTGCTTCCATCTTTTCATTTACCTCTGGGTTGAGCCTGCTTTTAGAGCATGTCCAGTATCACTAGTCGTACTTTGAGTGTTTTCCACCATTATCCAAGCAGATCTGCCTGGATTCAACATCTGTGGCTCGCTCTACCATGCTCCTGGTAGTAACTGTTAACAGAAGGACCTGCCAGTCTTCACACAGAGATGGTGTGTTTAACATTTAGTGTTAGAAAAAAACATAGTGTCTGAAAAGAAGTATGTTAAACCACAGAAGGGTTTGCAGAATATCTAACTTCACATGAGGTTTTCACCTAGCAGAAAAGCCAAGGATGGCTTAACTTCTTTAGCACTCTACAGGAGTCTGTAGGAGACACTCATTTCCCTTCAACAGGAAGGGAAATAAGCTCGTCTCTCAACATAAAATCTGCTTCACAGTTCATAGCCCTTGTGATCTGTAATACCCCATCACTGGCAATGCAAGCTATTCAACCTAGCAAGAAATTAGAAGTTACGAAGCCCAAAGGAAATAATTTGGGCATTTGTCTTTTGCCTACCCTGAGGTGTTTACCAAGGCATGTCCTAGACTGAGTCACTGTTTTTCCTTCCTGTTTTTCTAACTGCTGCTATTAAGTTAAACCCATATAGCCATACAGTCAGTTCTAAATAACAGGGTCATAAAACTTAAAGAACGTAGTACAGTCCAGACCAATTGCTGTTTTTACGTCATGAACACTGTTAAACACAGCATGGGAAGACTTCCTTCTCCCCTCCCAGCCCTGACAGTTAAAAAAAGAAGTTAGCTTCCAAAATCAAAATCACCTCCTCCAGCAGTGTGAACAGTCACTTATACCAGTTAAGATGTAACTCTATATTAATCTGTCTAGTTACCTGCATGACATATACTGAACCTAAAAGCAAGTTGTGAAAATAGATCTTTTTAAAATACACTAAAAAAATTAAATTCTTAGACTAAAATCTTAGTTTTATTGGACTCACCATTTGCTTTTTTAGCTTGTCAGAGGCAATTGAGTTTCTTTAACAAAGAAAAGCATGATCTAGGATCAGTTCTAAATGGCACGCTCAAAGCAGAAGACTTTAGCACCATCAGTGTTTTTCCTTATAGACCTTATCAGATCATGCGGACTAAAATTTACAGTCTTATGTGCTTAAATTTAGATTTTAAAAGCAGATCCAAAATTCTGACTCAGCCTATATATTTCAGCTGTACATATTCCATTGGGTTAGAATATCAGGCTATAAAACAATGAAGGAATACTTGAAATCATCCTGCCATTGTACTAACTACAGACAACAAGAAGGGCATTAAGTAGATAAGTTCATCAATAATGGAATATGGAGACTTTCAACACTAAGTAGGTCAGTGGTACATATTTCTATTTTACGCTTGGATAGTCACTGAGCAGCCTACTCACAGTTAACTCAGACTGTCTCCTTTCTCTTCTTACCAGACAGCCTTCAGCATCACAAGATTTACCAAATTCTCCCATTATCTGTTGAGAACTTGTGATCTGAAAATGCATGGGGATTGAAGCTGGATAGTTGAAGGGTGTCATCCAGAAAGGTTTTGTTGAGAAGTGCATTGATATTGCTTATTCTGTGTCAGCTAGGAATGTGTAAGGAAACAAGCCTGTGTGGCTGTGTTGTGGTTTAACCTCTGTCGGCAACTAAGCACCACACAGCCGCTTGGTCTCCCTCCCCCTCCCCGGTGGGATGGGGGAGAGAATCAGGGAAAAAAGTAAAACCTGTGGGTTGAGATAAAGGCAGTTTAATAGGACAGCAGAGAAAGAGAAAAGAATAATAATAATGAAAAAAGAATGTACAAAGCAAGTGATGCACAATGCAATTGCTCACCACCCACTGACCGATGCCCAGCCAGGCCCCGAGCAGCGATCGCTGCCCCCCGGCCAGCTCCCCCCAGTTTCTATACTGAGCGTGACACCATATGGTATGGAATAGCCCTTTGGGCAGTTTGGGTCAGCTGTCCTGGCTGTGCCCCCTCCCAACTTCTTGTGCCCCTGGCAGAGCATGGGAAGCTGAAAAGTCCTTGATTGGTGTAAACACTGCTGAGCAACAACTAAAACATCAGTGTGTTATCAGCATTGTTCTCATACTAAATACAAAACACAGCACTATGCCAGCTACTAGGAAGAAAATTAACTCTATCTTAGCTGAAACCAGGACGGGCTGCTAAAAGGGACAATTCTGCATAAATCTAATGCCAGTTTGCTGTATTAAATGGAATACCTCCCATCAACAGATATTGCAGAGAGTGTTGCAAATCCAGGGAGCTTTTTTCAGAGATTTGAGTGGGTTCTAAATCAATATGTAACATGGCTGAAACATAACGTTTTGAGATACTCACATGAATCAATACTGGTAGCTGTGTTACTTTTGGTTCTTTGACTAAGAAAATACCAACAGAAGAATGGAAGTGCACTATTTTGGAAGTCCCACTTTTCTGTAGAGGCTGTAACGAATGAATTTGAATAATTTCAGTTAAAGGAAAATTGCTCTTTCTTCCTCTTTTTCAAATTGTTGCCAAAGGGATATAAGTAGAAAGCTGCCCAGTCAGCCTACCAGATACTTGCTGAGTCTGTGCTGAAAAAATTTCAAAGCTGATAGAAGAGGAGCTGTCCAGTTCAAAGTCAACATCATCCAGCCCTGCAGGAGAGTAGCACAAGTGGAAATGTGAAAGCAACTGTCTATTCAAAATTCAGGGCAGCCATGCCCTAATACCTTCAGTAAGAATGTTGTTGATTGATTAACAGAAAACTGCAACAGGATTCTTGCTGGGTGCATTAATAACCAGCCAGGAGATCCGATAGCCAAAGGCAGTGTAGAAAGCCAAACAGATTATTAATCCCTGAAAAGATTTAATAGGCATTATTTTTACTGCAACCAAACTAAATAAGAAAGCAAAATCAAACAAACATTATTTCTCTAGAGCTACAGATGGTGACATCTCAATGTGGCATACCACACAAAGGAAGACTGAGGGATTCAATAACATAATCATTACAAAGACCAGATATTAGTCAGTCTGGTAATTTCAACTGTTAAGTAACATTTTTTATTTGGGTTAGCATGGCCACCAGATAATACAGAACACATCAGTTGTTCTCTATTGATAAATTTCACTGGTAATATCATAGTTACATTCAGAGAAAACAAAGTATATTCCTGTCTCCTAAATTACATAAAACATTCCTTATTACTTCTGTTAAATCAAAACATTTATTGGAAAATACATCCAAAATTAATAAATACTCTAGAACATAAAGATTTTAAGTCTAATGTATTTGCAACCCCAGCACACTTTTCATTTGTTCTCACTCTTTTTAACTGAACAAGTCATTTACGTGAGTAATGAAAATAATCTTATTGTGCAGCTTTTAATCTATTATTCAACAGCTAAAAGTAAAGTAAAATTCACCCTTTCTATCAATAATTCAGCTTCAGTGCTAATGCAGCCATTCAGCTGACCCCCTCACCAGGGCCTCATACATTTTTAATGCTTAGGCTCTTTGTTAGGAGGTCAAATGTGTGAATTGTGGTTAGAAACACAGTTACCAGGTGTGGGAAGGTCAGCTAAAGAAAATATTCCCATTGCCAACAAAACAAGTTAGACTGGCAGGACTGTAAAGGAAAACTGCGTGGTAGGGTCCTGACTTTGGTGAAGATCAGAAAGATAAAGTCCAGCTGCCAACACTGCCCTGACAGCCCTGGCTGGTAAAGAACCTGGAGCTCTTGGCAGTTCCAGTGAAGTGTCAAACACATTCAGACAGCTTCGTCTGATGGTGCGATACAGTATGTGTCCTAATTCAGCCTCTGCTGCAGTTACTGTTAGTTAGTCTATCTGAATCCAACTCCAGAGGCTGGGACACCAGAGCACCACAGACAAAGGCCAAGGATCTGATGACAGCAGTGTTTCCCTCATAGCCAAATTTTTACTGGTTTGGATGGTACTGTAATTTAGGTATTTGTCACTAAACTTCAAACCTGGACTGCCTGGACCAGCTTGGCATCTAACGAATCTACCTGGTCTCTCTAGCTTTACTTCCAGAAAGGCATTTTTAAAGGATTGTTTTTTAAACACCACAACTATTTTTAAAGCCCCAGAGGTATAGATGGCTTCCTCAGTCTACCTTTCCTGCAAGGTATGAATCAGGCACTTGCAAGAAAAACAAGAACTTTGATAGCAAGGCTTTTTCATCTGCTAATAACCCCTTTGAGAATGCAATTTTCTCTATTAGTACAGTTATCTTCTTGGGAAAAGATTAGCGTGTAAAAAGCCTCTTCATGAGGGCTCCACAACCTCTGAGCTCAGACAGCCACCATCTCCTCTCAAGGGTGGCACGGAAAACTCTGAGCTGACACTAGAGAGAGCTATGAACTTTTAGACCTCTCCCATGAAGCAGTGCATGTGAGCCTGGCATCAAGGAGCTGCTATTATCTTTGCATGCCTTCCATTCTGTCAGATGGAGGGGTTCTGGTACAGAGATGGGACCCTTCCCACGTGTTCCTGGAATAAAATATTCCTCCCTCAGTATGAAAGGCTGCCCCAGTCAATCTCACTCCTCTGCTGAAGGGTTGACAAGTTAGCTGAAGTTCTGTACTGGAAATGGTTCCATTTTATTTTTACCGCTTTAAAAACTCTACATGACCCGACACTTTTTATAACAGAAAAAGAGAAGGATTTGTCTTATTTCAGCATGGCCCAAAATGAAGCCAATAAAAATGTATGTAACACTTGGCAATTTCTAGCTCTATTTCTTGCTGTCTGGCCTTCTTCAGCAAGAGGAAGTGAAATTCATTTGTTCCTGAGAGTGTAAGCATTCATTTCAAATCTGGAATTGTTCCAGATGGAAAATTAGGCTTGTTCCTCTGTGTGTCACATCACTCCTTCATGTAGATTTCCATTCCAGTGAAGCTTAGCAAAAACTTATATAGATCTACTTACTGATTGCTTACTACCAAAACAGTATCACAACAATTGGCCTTATAAATACACTAAAGAGGTAAAAATGAGCAGGACTTCGTAAGCTATAGCATCAAGGTTAGTTCATCATAAAGAAGAACTAGGCAAGAGTCAATTTCAATTGCAGTTTTGCAAAATCAAAGAATAAAGATAATGTAATCATTTCTGTTGCTGCCATGCCTATATATTCCAGACCCGGATGTCTGACTTCTTTTCCCTTTACTCTCCTTCTCCACTCCATGTCAAGTGCTGTATAAACAAAGATCAGTTTTTGGCTCTGTACTCCAAAATGCTAGAAATGATGTCTAGAAATGACAATGCAAAGCAAATGCCCACAGATGGATACAGACAGATGGTAGACTACAAGGTAACAATGGGAGAGTAACAGTCAGCCCATCAGAAACAGAAGTTTAGTGTTACCATACTTCTAGAGATGGACTTCCAAACACAAGAAGGCCTGTAGGACAAAACATTAAATTTCTTCTTTGGAAACGTAACAAGGAGACAATGCAGACTGGTATTGTTGACTAATCATGAACAAGAATCAATATTAGGTAGACTAGGACACAGCTGACAGGATAGAGATTGGCCTTCAGAAGCCTTGGAAGGGAGGTCAACCACCAAATGATGGACATTAATAGAGTACAAGAAATGAGGGAAAATATGCCAAGTGACAGGTATTTGGGTTAGTATAACCAGACAGAAAAATACCATCTTTGTGACAACATTCTGAGTGAATATGAACAGGCAAGGCTGTGCTTATCAAGGCCAGAGGAAAGGGAAATTTTGATACCTTGGAAACAAAATGAACAGAACATGAATTAGAGCCTTAGTCATATGGATAAAAGGATTTCATGCACAGAATAGACCAGATGCAGACACAGTCTGGATATGAGAACAGTGAGAGAATTTTGAGTCAAAGAGCACTGCAGTAAGTTGCAGGATAGGGGGCTATATCCAATAAAAGAAAAGGAGGTGGCTCAGGAAAATTAATTGCAAACATACTTAGACCAGTTTGGTATTTACTAATGATTGCTAGGGTCTTGCTGGCTGACCCTACCTTTAGCAAGTCAGCAAATGTACCACAGATGTGCAACACAGAAATGACACAGGGTTCACTGCAAACCAGACTGGCTGTGCCCTGCAGACACAGCCAGCTTGTACTTAACAATCAATGAGCCAGATGCAATTGTAACACTGCTAACTGCCTATAAATGATATATTTTTTTTAGACTGAAGAATTTGAGAGACTGTATTGCATTCATTACCATTTCAATCAACAGTAGCACAATGCAGCACTGACAAGATTCAAATGACTATCCAATACAAGTAATCTGAAAGGCTCATGATAGCTAGGGGAAGAGATTATTTACAGACTATTTTAATATAGGCTTCCTATTTGGCAAAGATTTTGCACATGTGAACTTGTCCTATGCATCAGACATAGGTCTGTGCAGGCAGCTCTTTCATAAAGAGAGATAAGAAAAGAAATAAGGTTGAGGAAGGCATAATGGAGGCATGGAAAATTGATTTTCAGACTGTCTGTGACCTTGACTCAGAGGCTGAACGTGAGCTGTGAAGCAGACAATGAGGATGGGAACAAGCTGCAGACAGCAAAACCACAAACTTTGTTTGGAATCAGAGATTACAGACAAGTTCTGACAGCCTGCCCCTGCCCCTGTAATCAAGAGCGCTAAGCATGTGGTGATATTTTAATTTGCAGGGACAGTGGGGTACTTACGAAAGCACAACAGAGCTCAGACACTATTTCTCTCAGAGATAACAATTTAGAAGGATGTTATTCAAGTCACTTGTGATGAAAAAAAAGAAAAAAAAAGGAAGATAAATTTCTATACAATATACCAGTTATTTCATCACATTGTGATAATCCGATTTGTTCACATGCTCATGAAATAATTCATCTTCTGGTCTGAAATTTTTTAGGATGGGTCTGCAGACATGAAAAGATTTAAAGAAAGAATATAATCATGACGGTTGAGAAAAACACTCATGTCTGGTGAACTACACATGATGCTGTTAAGAAAGGCAAGGTAGAGTGGCTGCCTAACATTGGCAGTTTGTCACCAAATTATGGGGACAGATACAAACTGATCTGAACAGTATGTTCAGAACTGCAGAACAACCAGCGACCCCATTACTACTACGTGACTACGTTTCTCCAGCAAGAAACAGTTCAAGAGGCTTCGTCTTTTTTATTCTTTCTGCGCCTTTTCTGTTGCGTAGCGTGGGGAAAGGAGGGGCTAGCAGCTTAGGCCAGGTCCGCACTCAGAGCGCTTTGTCAGCACAGGTATTAGGTATTGTAATATTATGCAGTATATTATGCTGGCGTAGCATTCTAAGGCAGATGCAGCTTATGACAGCAAAAAGAGTTTTTACAGTATAACTTCTTGATTCCCTGGGAGTGATGAGTTGGTTTTTTTACACAGGTGGTTTCTGGCAACATAACTGTTTGTCAGGTCACACCCCATCATGTTGATCAGTGCATAAGTGCATCATAGCAAAATCAGTAGTACAGTCATGGCTTTTGAGCTATGGAGGAACCTCTGGTCTACCTAGAAAACACTGCTTTGGCTTCTTAAGACCTCTGGAATGGCACATAAAAGCTGGAGAAAGACAGCGAGTGTGCATTGGATTTCTTCCCTGTCTAAAGCTCATTCTGACTCAGGCTGAGAATTTGAGTGCTACAAGCAAGTGAAAAGGCACAGTGTTCAGAGACATGATATTACATAAAGGACCGATTTACAACATCAAGATCCTTTGGCCCTGGCACAGAGTTCCTCTTAACTTATGGGGCACCAGCATGGCTGCACTCTTTCTATGTGGGTGGTCAGTCTTCAGCAGGACTGAAATCCAACCTAGTATTGCCAGTAGCATTGGGACTTTCCTACAAAATGTGTCTGAATAGAAATCATAGTACTTTTTTTTGTTAGTGTGCAATAGTGTGCTCAAGGCAGTATTCAGAAATGATGCATGCCATGAGAAGCTGAGGTAACTGGAAAAAGAAGGCTCTTCCTGCAAAATACTTTGTTTTTAAAGAATTGGGCCAATTCATGATTACAGTATTTTAAAACCGTATTGTTCATGGAAAGGGAGTTTCCAAATATCTCCATGGCAGACCACTGAGATAGATTATCTGTCTGTTTTATGCATGCTGCTTATGATCAATTCTGTTCTACTAATTAGCAAATCTTCTAGATACTGAGGCATTTTTCCTATTTTCCTGGAAGGATTTTTTTTGTTCCAGTAAAACTGAATTTTCGCAAGGAATATTTAAACTTTTGAAAAGTAGTGTATTCCCCATCTGAAAACCATTCCAGCAGAAAATTCCCAGCTAACTTCTAATCTACACAACCAGCTGGAGCAATTAGCTCTGCATGATAATGCTAAAGCAGAACTATTAAATAACCTTGGCATCAAGGTTACAGCAATTCAATGGCCAGGCTAGACAAAGAATGCTTCAGGGCATTCCCTAATGGTAGAAACTGCTCCTGCAAAAAGCCCGCCTCAATTTCCCTTTCCCAGTGTCTACTTGAATTAAGTTAATCAGCTTTCTTTTTTCTTTTTTTTTTTTTTTTTTTTTTGGGGGGGGTCTTTGGGGGTCTNTTTTGGGGGGGGAGCATTGGGGTCTCTATTGATCTCTTAACTGATGCTGTTATTAGGCTTCCAGTCCCGACTTCCTTGATTTAGAATCTCCTCTTCCTGTTCCCCTTCAGCTGCAATCAGCAGGCGTTTCTCCTAGCTTGGGGAGTCCATATTAGCCCAATCTTCCTTCAGATACATGGTTAACTTCACTCATCTAATCACTCTTTGTTCTGAGGCTGATTACACAAACATATCTTTGTCCTGGATGAGAGGAGAAAACTTATAATGCCATACTATAAGATTCTTCATCCCAGGCCCTTAAGGGACCAGTGGCCCTACATTCTAACTTGCCCCTGACATTAATAGCTCCCAAGACACTCTTCTTTCTAGCAAAGGCTGCATCAAACATTTTTTAACAGATTTCCTTAGGCACATGAACAACTGATCTTGCAAAACATCCCTTCTGGCCTTAAAGGGCCAGTGTTCTGCTACAGTGAACAAAAGATTAGAATATGTTCCTTAGGTAACCTCTAGAAAACTGTATGATGGAAAAAGGAAAAGTAACAAAAAAACCACCACCACCACCACCAAACAAATCAAAGCATGTACAACAAGGGTTAGAAATTCAACTGACAAAAGGAAAAGCCACACGAGAAACAAGAAAAATCTTCAAATGTGCTTGTAGGAGGAAGGAGCTGAGAGTCAGGACATCACTGAAACTATCCCACAGTTTTAATTTGCAGGTACAGCTGAGATGTCAAGAAAACTGGATCATAAAAGGGGAGCTGCTAGAAGGAATTGATTAATTAAATAAAGCCCGTAAAGGCTGAGCTGATATTCGTCCATAATTTCTAGGGAATCTGCAGAGGAAATGACTGAGCTCCCTAGGAAATATTAAAAAGTCAGACATTCTTCTAGAGAACTGGACTTGGCAGTAAGGGTGGCAACCTCAGAAGTTACGGGCTGCAGAGCCCTCCTGCACCTCCAGGCACACTGTCAGCACCCGAAAAGCCAGCTACCAGACCTAGCGCCCTGCTGCAACCCTGTCTTGTTCAACCGAGGGGTACTCCTGCTCTGCTGTGCCACCTTCTGCTCGCCAGCTGACACCACACTGCTTCATGAAATGAGTTAACTGCACAAGTAATACAACCATCAAAGTTCTCCTGGCTTAAACTTTCAGAGACCATAATAATGTACACGGCAGTCTATGCCAGGTGACACAGCTATAAACAGGATGCATGAATACTGGAATGCTGTACTATCAAAATCCTTTCTGCATTCTTGTGGAGGCCAAGATGCTCACAGATGTTTTCAGTTTTTTTCAGTGATTACAGGCAGAGTTTTGAGTTCCTAGCAATTCAGATCGTCAGCTAAGATCTCATCTCTCACAAGTGGACATTTCTCACAATTGCTACTAGAGCCATTGTATTGTATTCTGTCCTTGTCCTCTGTCTCCTTGTCCTGGTCAAGAAGCATGTCCTAGGGCCCAGAGCAGGGGACACATGTTAAGAATTTCCCTATCCTGTTACCAACTCTGATGCTGATATGTGGCATTTTGAGTAAGGAAATCACCACCCTGGGTCTTTTACTTACCTTACTGTAAAATGGATATGACATTTATTTCACTAGGGTGACAGGATTTTGGTGTGATTTTCACAGCAGATGGGACTTTTGAGATCTGCAAACTACATTACTTTACAAGCTGGCAGAAGCACCTCTCTGAAGACAGGACACACACTGGGAGCTTAACAGTGTAGATTCAACAGAAGGAAGTCACAGCAATCCAAACAGCTCAAGAAGGCCTTTGCACTCAGCAGCTTGTTGTATCGTTTTTCCAGGCACATGCTAAACCTCTTTGCTTTTTCAGGGACCGCCAACCTTCAGGTTACGTGGGGACTGTCAGGTGCCAAAATTCTTTCATTCTTGGCAAGTTCCCTGAATGACTTGGGGCACGGCAAAGAAACTGTGCTTGTTAGCAAAAAATCTTAGGAAGGACACAACTTGGGAGTCTACCTGATAAATTCCTCACTGCAGTCGACCTGGCCTCATCACTCCTGGCATATGAAGCCCAGCCACGGACATATAAATATGTATTATGTGAAAATATTGCAGCAGGGACCCCACCGCCTGAGGCTGCTATAGCAAAGGCACACAGAGGTAATGTACCCAGGGTCTGGAAGCTGGAGATCAGCCACTAGGTGTCAGAGCTCCACTGGCAGTCCTGCATCTTCGCCTCCTGTGGGGAATCTGACTGCATCCAGAACTGAACGCGCTCCGGCAGCTTCCAGGCTGTACTGCACAGCTCTAGATGGGGCAAATTGGTTCATCAGTCACTTCTAACCCGTGGAAAAACAGCCTCCAGATCAGGGAAAATAAACTGTAGTAAGCTTTCGAATATCATAAATTCTTGTGCTGGCCTGCCAAATACCAGGGCAGTATTTGTGTTTGGGATTCTTGAAGGATTAGGCCTCCTCCCTGCTTGGGAAGCATGCCTGGTCAGGGCAGCAGGCAGGAATGCTGCTGTCCACAGCCACTTTGAATGTGGCTACAAACTGGGGAGCCATGCGTGCTACTGCCTAGGGAAGCCGACAGACTGGTTGCGTACAGGAGACCCTAAGCATGAGTTTCTGAGTAAGAATAACCACTTAAGTACTGAAGCAGTACAGAGGTGTCTTCCTTTTATGTAAACTGAAATTAAAAAAAAGATAGTATGAGGGCAATAACTTTTTTACTTAAGAGCTTGCCCTGAGAACATGTTAAGAGTGAGCTCCTGCTGATAGTGAAGTGACTTCGGTGAACGTGTCCCCTCACGGGAATGCCCTTCCCTGTTTGTCAGGCAGACTGCCCTCCTCTGCCTGCCCGGCCACGTTTCTGTTGCCTCCTCCTCACAATGGGCAGAGGTTAGCAGCTGGCACAAAGAAACTGAGAGTGCAGCAACAGCCGTACTCTGAATTACACTTACAAGAGCTCCTAAGTCTCAATACACCAGAGGTGTCCATCTCAGCTGATCTGATATCGTCTTTTAGGAGTACCTAAGGCAGGTCCTTAGCAAGAACTCTCTGGGGGAAGAGTAGGCATATTCTTTCCTCTATTTCCTCATTCAACATCTAATCCTGGACTTCTTTAAATTAGTGCCTTCCAACCCACAAAGCAAGTCACTTAGATGAGCTCTGGAAAAGGACTCTGCCAGGCCTGGAAGAGGACACATGAATGACACCAGAGATAAACAGATTGATCTGTCCAAATCTATTTGCTCATTTTTAGTGTCACTGCTGTGTGAGTCAACAGCAGAGACAGAGACCTCACGGGAAGGGAATGGAGAACATCAAAGAAAGGGAAGGCTGAGAGGTCTGGTCTGGGTAGAGGGGACAATGGGAAAGCTGCAGTTGGTGCGAGAATACTAAAGCCAAACAGAACTGATCACAGATCTCCACCTTCAGTTCCTCAGGGTGAGGTTCCTCTGCAAAAAGGCTGGGAAACCACTGAGCTGCATCACTGGGAAGAATTGTGAAAAAAATATAACCACGTTTTTGGGAGTGGTGAGGTATCTGGCAAGTGCTTTACTTATTTCATGAAAACTCAGAAGCTTAATGACAAAAACTCCTGCTAAAAAGACACTTGCAGGTAGATGTAGATGGCATATGGTACAAAGCTGACAAGTTACTTTAGACTTGTTTGTCCTCACCAGCATGGAAGGCATATTTCCTATTCCACAAAGAGTCACCACATGTAGCCTTGAAGTGTGCAGGGATTTATGACTTGAACTTTGAAAACATGACAAAATGAGAGTGAGAGCTGGCACCTGGCTGAGGCGGGGGGGGGGGGGGGGAGACTCCTTTAATTTCTTGTGTCACAACTCAAGGCAGTAACACTGTTCATTTGCACCCTCTGCTTTGTAAGATTATTCTCAATGTGTGTCATGGCAGTAGATACCTTGATGCCCATTAAGTAACAAATTTACTGGAGTTCCAGGAAGAGATGGATTTTGATGCTAAACATGCAGTATTCTGTGACTGAAACAGTATTTACTTTGAATCAACAAAACAGGAAATTCTTATGTCATTGCTAATCTGGCCCTGTTTGCACTCTGGTGGTAGCCAGTTTCTATTTCTGGTTTTAGTTATTTTCCTTTGTTCACTCTTTCAACAATATATTGTTAAATAAAAACCTGCAATAAACATGTGAACACTTAAGATGTTTTTGCTTATATTGCAGGTGCAACATTGAAGAATCCACTTGTAGATATGGATGCTGCCCCCCCTTGTGTAACATACCATGACATAGTTCCATGATGTTGTATCAGTCAGAATCAACGAGGATTTCTCTCTAGAGATTCCACTAGAGATGTTGCAGCAAAAAATCATGCTAGTCTGTCTAACTGATTAATATAGTTAGCAGTTCCTGACAACCGTACGCCCCTGAAGCCATGTTTGCAGATGGGTGGTAACTAATACTCTTCTTCAAAAAAACCCAAACAAACCTTCAGTAGGATTTTGAAAAAAGTCATGCCATGACAAGAAGGTTTAAGGAAAAAAGATAGCATATTTCTGTCACATTGTGCCACATGACAACTGAAAATACCACTATATTTTTAAAGCGCGGGTATGTGCAGAATGAGCATTCACTTGGGCAGTGATTATGAAGAGGTAACATCGTTTTCCATTGTACTACTATTTCTTGAATTTTACAGATGACAAAATGCTTTATATATTTTATGGCAACTGTTTAACCGTCTGAAAGCAACAAGTTTCTAGACTGCAGATTACATTAGTATGGCAAGATTTACTGCCTGGGGAAAGGTATTTTGTAAACATATAAATAAAAATATCAGGAAGCATAATACAGTATGCTTTATATTGTCCAAAGACATGTATTTATCATGTAGCAGAAATGGTGAGTAGGATAAAGAGGTATACTTGAAAATCACCATCAAAAAGATAACTTCTTTGATTCTGTTTTAAAGGAGAGAAAACATGTTGTTTGTATCCTTGATAACAGCTGTACTTAATCTTACACAATGTCGTCTTTTTCGAATTTAAAAACCAGTCTCAAAGTACTAGGTAGGATACATTGTTAACCCAGTTTTCATCTTTTTGTGGCCTCCTTGGAGTCAGTTTAACCAAACAGTCAAACTCCAGTTCAAATCTGGTCCTGGCCGTCTCAGACTCTGAGAACAAATTGAAAAAAACCAGCTGTGCTTTGTAGATGGAACCAGATGATCAAGTGGTCCCATCTGTCCATGGTATGTTTGAAGAGATCTTGACAATCTCCTCATCTAGTATCTTTAATAGTAGATGACAGTATCTTTGCCCCAGACAGTATCTTTGCCATGAGATTTGCTGTCTTGGGGGAAAAATGGAAGAAGGACCTATGAGGCTGGGGACTGAAGCAAGGGGAAAATAATTCCTTCCTGACTCAACAGTGAGCTCACACCTTGCTACAGCAGAAGGCAACCTTATTTGTAAAATTCACTGAAGTGGCGAGGAATTAATCTCATTTAGCTTTATTCATCAAGGTAACTGTCTGCACTTTCTCTCTAGTAAAGAGAAGATGACAAATAACTACAGAGGTCAATGAAAGACTCTCTGGAAATATTCCACTCTCTCTATTGACAGTATAAGGTTCCTAGACAAATACCTTAGATTAGATGCCTGAATTTTGATGTCTAAAGTTAAGATGATTTCTACCTTTAATCATTTATATTGGCAAGAACATATAACCACAGTACTTAAAAGATGTCTGCATTTTGCAGAATCTGGATTTTAAAAAAAGCACAATGCACCAGGATTATGATGCTATAGGATGAAATCACATCCCCCAGATATGGTATGCCCTTTCTCAGTATTACTCTACAATTACCAAGAAGAGAATGGTCTCTGAAGACTGCTAAGAATTTGCCATTATAAAAGCTGAAATGCCAAGCAGCTCATCATACAGGAGTTCTTTCCTGGAATACTAAATGACACATTAGATTTGGGCTTATCAAATAATAATAAACATAGGGCTTAACATTCCAGCAACAGGCAGACTCTGTACAAAACCTAGTTGTTCCTCACACAAGTCATTCCTCTCCTTTTGTAATTACTACTCTAGCCTCCTTCACTACCTTCCCTCACCAACAGTCTCTTGTAACAGAGTGCACAGAGCCTCGAGGGAGCAGAGAGGCAGAATTTCTCAACCCTGTAGCATACCGCATCTCCCTGGATTTCAGGTTGAGTAACCAACATCATGGAGAAGAAAGGCGACAGGAGAAAAGTCACTTTGCTGCCACGTAGCAAAGGAGACAGTATTTCAAAGGAGACAATTATTTTTCCTGCCTTACAGGCACAGAGCAACAAATGATTTGTCCAACATTACTTTGCTCCTAAATTGGTGTCGTCTTTCTCCTTTTGCTGCTCTTCTCCCTGTAAGTCCTACTCATCTGTCGGAGCTGCCCAGTCCCTGCTGCTGCTTACATTACAAGTACCCCGATCTCCTCTTCTGTGGTCTCCGCCCTTCATGCGGAGAAGAGCAAACAGCTTCCCTCTGTAGGACTGCCTCTTCTGCCCTTCTCGCTGACTTGAAAGCTGGACTCTGTGCCACAGTCAGTGCCCAGACACTGGTTCCCTTGTGATACAAACCACAGGGAACGAGTGCAGACAGGAGAGATGGGCTTTTACTCCTCTTAGGCAGGCCCAGCAGTGACAGACGTAGCGCACAGTTTCACAGGCACGCTCTTCTGTTGGGGCAGTGGGGAGGTACATAGATTTTTGAACCACCTGCAGCCATTCAGCTTACGGACACATCTAGTGCTAGCAATAAGTTTACTGCACTCAGATTCAAAGGTCCTGGGTTCATTCCATGCTGCCAAAAGAACAACTGTGGATCTGCATTACACACCACGGAAAAAATGCCTGTGAGTAGTCTATTCTAGTTGTCCCCATGGAGTTGCATGACTGTTAGTGCAATGTTGGTGGAAACTCAAAAATCTTTAGGACTTAATCATTCCCCATTTAAAGAACTAACAGAAAATCTACCTCCTCTACCTCCTTGAATAAGGTGTTTACCAAGATTGGCTGTAAACAAGTTTGGAGGAAAATCTTCAGATTAAACTTGTTGTATTACATGAGCAACATCTTAGGAAATAAAGACATACTGGTGAAATGAATGATCCATACATGTGAATATTCAGTTTCTCATGCAGTGCATAGCTGTGTGAACAAGTTCGTTCAGTCTGCTTTCAGCCCAGAATACTTTGCTGCTAGATGGCTTTTCAACTTTTAAATGGATAATACAGAAAATTAAGATAAATTATAAAAAACTTTGCACAAATTTTGCGGCTATAAAATTTCAGATCAGCTTCTATGAAACTGCTCATCTATTTCATGTCCTGTTTTTACAAGAATGGAAGCAGTGACCAGTTGTCTCCACACATAAGACTGGAATAATAATTAAAACAAGAACAATAGCTTTGTGCTAAAGACAACCTCCAAAGAAGAAAAAGAAAAAAAAGATTTTTTTTTTCCCCTAATCATGGTTCACTAAAATGTGTAGAAAAATGTTCTGGAAAAATTACTTATAAAAAGCTATATTCTGCTAAAGACATCAATCCTTGACATTCCTTCTTTTAATGCAGAGTTCTCTAGAGTTTCAGAGGTGTTTTGGGAACTCCCAGGACATAGATCAGGTAGCTGAGTACCCTTAATAAAACCCCACTTACTGCTTTGAATGGAGAGAACACTCACTACTTTACAGAACTGGAGTGTAACTAATCTCATACTAATGAAAATGTCTGGGAAAAAAATGTAGTAAGAAATATCAGACCCACATGAGCTGTCAGGTAAGTGTTCCTTCCAAAAGCAAAGTAATAGAATGGCGTTCAGGTATTCCAGTCAAATGTAAGTGATGTGAACTTAGCAACAAGTCCTAGAGTAATATTTCACTTCACTTAGAACATTCCATTGTTCTAAGTGAAGTGAAATATTACTCTAGGACTTGTTGCATTGTTCTAAGTGAGTTTGAGTGTTTGGTGGCAAGATACTGTAAACGCTTACACTTTGCAGCAAATGCACAGGAGGCACAATAAAGTTGCAGGTAAATGGAGGGATATTTAAGAGAGAACAATGTTACATATTCCAGCTTCTACTTGATGAAAAGGATACAGACCAGTGGTACTCCTGGATGGACAATGTATGTGCATGGTACATATACATATACATGCATAATGGGTGTGTGAACGCACCTAAAAAGGGGGTTTGCGCAAACTTGTTAAGTTCAAGAATAAGGAAGAAATCCGAAGCAGGTACCATTTAAAAATCTGAGTAGCAGATTAATAAAATTTTCAGTACATGTATGATTTATTATGTAACTAAGATACATGCATTTATATGCTGTTTAACATATTTTGTTAACTATTTTTCATATATGTCATATCTGATGTACATATGCTTTATGTATTATATTTTAGTTACCATATTCTACATTACATATTAAAGTCACTTGGATTCTATGTTGTTTGATCTCTAATCAACATCACTTTATTGTTTAACATGACATTAATGAATCACTATTTTCCAGCACTGCAAATTCGTTATTCAGAAAAAAACCCCCAACCCTACCGCTTATGAAGAATTTATTTATTTTTTTTAAAATCCCCAGCAAAATTCACTATTTCTCTAAATCTTCTCCTCTGCATAGGGGAACCTGGCTTATCAGTCAATCAGCACTGGGAGCATCAGAATACTGAGATCAAAATACTACCTACTGTAATCTTATCCTGAGGAAGTTAGTAGATTATCAAGCGTATGTCATTTGGAAAGTGGATTAGTTTCTAAACATAGGCACTTACTGCTTTGCGAAGTGCCATGTTTAAGAAGATGGGAAGTCCTGGCCTCTCTGAAGAATTAGTCCTCATCTAACTATTTAACAGAAGCTCATCTCTACCTTTTACAACATGTGTTATCAATTAGCTGGTTTACTCCTTGAGGAAAGTACTGATTTCCAGGCACATCTGAAGCATCCCATCTTCATAAGCCTTAACTGTCTGAAGAAATAAAGTATACAGCGCAAGTGCCACCTGAACTTCTACAGCATGACAGGATATTTTCTGAAAGAACTGAGAACTCCAAACTGACTCTGTCTGGTGCTGATCACCATAGCATTTCCACTTGAAAGTCAATGAGTACTCAAGATGCTAAGCAGGTCCCTGAATAATAGCGTTAGTCTTATATTGAGTATTTAAATGGATTCAGTCATAAGCATCTGTCATTCAATTACGAGGACTTTTTAAAGAAACGATTTGCTTAATGTTAATATAACTGTATCCACTCATTAATGCTCTTAAGAAGAAAATTGCAGAAAGAGAAGGAAAAAGGCCAATCTTTCTATGATGCGACACCAATATGCTGAAAGCTCATACAATCTGAAATGCAATAGTAATCACGCAAATGGAATAAAGTACTAAACCACACGTTACTGTCAGTGGGCCTCTAGCAGGAGCTGAGAACGCTCATCACCTTGGGAAATGCAGAAGGTAACGACAGGCATGATAACACAAACGAGAGGGCCACAGTTCAGTTGACAATACATTGAAAAGGAGCACCTCAATACCGTATGGAACGAAGGCAGGCGTATTTCTGCGATTACAGAAATAAACAGAGCGCCCGGACACACGTGTGTGGTGATGCACCAGGGACGTGCCAGATAGCAGTGCAGTGCAGCGCTCTTCCGCTCCTTCTCCGTGACCAGGGCTATTAATGGCAGCAGGGTGCAGACAGAGCAGGCCGCGGGGCCGATGTGCTCCCCGGGGGCTGCAGGCGCCTGCTCTGCCCTCCGCCGCGCACGAGCTCAGCCCGCGCAGCGCTCACCCGCTACACCCCGCTCGGCTGCAGTCCCCGACACACGCTGCTGCCAACGGCCAGCGCCAGTTACTCCCAGACGAGCCGCTTGCTGCGCCTCAGATTTCAGCGTTTATCGCTGCGCCGATTAACCAGTAAGCGCTAGCAAGCAGCACGCGCGTGCCGCGCCCGTGTGCGGTTTAAACGCGGCAACGCGAGGGGCCTTGCGAGGCCGTGGGGACGCCTGACAGGCCGCTGCCCCGCTGCAGACAGCTGTGCGGCGGGCATGTTCCTCTGAGGCACCCACCAGCTCCTGGGGTCCCTCAGCATCAGCCCCGCACCACATAACCCGCGTCCTTTCCTCTCCCTGGGCTGTGCCTGCGCGGCACCTGTAACCGCCTGCCCCTCACGTCGGTCGGCCGGCGGGCCCTCAGCGGCAGCGGCCACCCACCCTCATCCCCCGCGAAGTCTCCAAAGGCCGGGGCAGCGAGCGGGCCGTGGGGCAGTTGCACTGCCAGCTGCCCGCCCGCCGCCGGCGCCCCGCGGGAGCGGCCCCGCGGGAGGGAGGCGAAGAGCTACGGCAGCGTCTCCTCAGCACCCTCGGGGGAGCGGGGGTGGCGCGGCGCAGCTCAAGGGTTCTGCCCGCCGTGGGGCAGCTCCGAGAGGGAAGCCGGCGAGCCCCACCGCGGCATGGGGCCCCGGTGAAACGGGGACCGCGTCCCCTTTGGCGGGTGAGGGCTGTGAGAGGGCCTGAGGGCGCCGCCCTGCCCTTCCCGCCCGGCCCTCGAGGGAGGATGCAGCCCCGAAATGGCGGCGGTTGCAGCAGCTGCCGCCGAGCGGTCCAGGCTGGCGCCTTGCTGCGGAGAGGCAGGGCCCGGGCCGGCGCGGCCCAAGGCAAGCGGCGTTGGAGGGAGAGAACCGGGCTCTTCCCTGGGCGTCAGCGGGGGCGCGGTTCTCTCCACAGACCCCGCGGGAGGCGGCGCGGGGACCCACCAGGAAGGCGGAGGGCGATTGTTCTGGAAGGCTCAGCGCGGGCCTGGGCTGGGCTACGGCTCTCCGGCATCATGTGCCGCAGGTGGCACATTGTTTTTCAGAGAGACCTGGGGACCCGCCAGCCAGCTTCAGCGCCCTGCTCCGGTGTGGCCAGGGCTGGAGTGTGAGGGCTGGGTGCAGCTCGGGGTGGAGCAAGCTCAGAGACCCTGAGGTAAAACAGGGTAAGGTTCTCAGGCATAGCCTCAGCAACACGTGTGAAAACTTACTCGCTGTTCTGCTCTCTCCTGGGTTATATAGGCTCAAGGCTATCCAAAACAGAACAAAACATATATTAGCTGCCATTCCTCCTCACCAAATCCCAGGGCACTTCTACAAGCTAGGAGCAAGGATGAAGACTCGAGCAGGTGGCCAGAGGTCTCCCTGAGAGGAGTAATGCTCACGCAGGGTGTTTACATCCCGCTAGGAACTAGAACAGTCTCTTTCATGCCAAACCGCAAGCTGCTGGTTGAAACCTGAGCTGAACTGCCTTGATGATCAGAGGGGCCCAGTTAACTTTCAGCTCAGCCAGTTTTCATTTTCACACCTCCCCAAACTTGCTGCAACAAGAACCAGATGTACAAGAATACAGTGAGCTATTCTTGGGGCATTGCTGACCCAGTCCCAAACAGCATGTCTCAGAAAGTATGCTAAAAAAAGGTTGCTTTCTCTCAAAAGATATCCTGTTTTGGGGTGGGTTTTTTTGGTTGTTTTTTTTTTTTTGTTGTTGTTGTTGTTTTGGGGTTTTTTTTGTTGTTGTTGTTGTTTTTTGGGTTTTTTTTGAGGCTTGTGTGGTTCACATAAACACTATGTTTTTGGCCATCTACATTTAACTAAACCAAAATTCTGAAATCTTTCACATATAGGCCTTCATGTGAGAAAGCCTCTTTTTTTTTTCATGTGATCCAGTCTCTTCCCTTACTATGAGGCAAAATGCTACTTCAATGCACACAAAGGCTGTATATTCCCCAGAACATAATACGTAGAGATCTGCCCATCCTGACTTTTCTCTCACTGATATCGGTAACATATCTGCGTGCATGCTGGCCACCAGGTTAATTTCAAAGCTCCTCAGTGTTTCTTGTACAGCCTAAGCTGCAGTCCATAGCTTTACTGCTCTTGGCACACAAGCTAGTTAACTAGCAGTAGCTGAGGTGCATTTACATGTGCTGTAGTCACACCTTCAGTTCCAGTGCAGACATCTGTCTGCTATTTATATCCCAGTGGAGGTTTTAATGAATGGTTGTCCAGCAATGACTAACTCATGCAATAAATGGCTCTAAATACTGCAGTGCATTTGTGAATAAGTAGGAAGTCTTACAAAGCTCAGAGCAGTACGCTGGGAAATAGTCCATCCAGATGGCAATAGTCCATCAAATATCGCAAGAAACCCAGTTGCTTACAGTGCATCCCTTGATTGCTCTGCAGATTAGGGAGGCTTTTCTGTCTTCCTAGATGCTGAATAAATCTCTAAGCACTAATGCAGGATTGCCAGCAGGTTCAAAACAATCAGAAGTGTCACGTGTCCTGGCCTATTTTGGGGGATTGCTCAGGCAGTTGAAGAATTCTGCTCAGGATTTTTTTCTGCTTTTAGGATTTCTGTAAACAAAATGCTATTTGTAGGATTAGATGCACCAGAGTTTTTGAGTAAGACAAATGCAACAAAGCAAAACTGTGATCAAGGAGTATGGACGACCAGCGCTTCTCACTCATGATAAAACTCATGTCTCCAAACAACATTACCCATATTAATGCCTCCCTACCCATAGTCAAGCAATTTATGAGGAGCAAGGGCTCTCTTTTTAAACAGTTTTCTAACCATCACAGTCCTGGAGGAAATCTTTGGAGCAAACATAAAATGCTCCAATATACGGATTCATGAAACTCCTTTCCGGCAGTGGGAGGGGAAGCATTACTCTCACAATTCTGAAGCTCGACTTGTGGTCACTGCGTACTTGGGGCTGGTCACTGACTGTGAACAGGGAAGGGCAATACTCTGGCGGTTAGTAAAGAAATGAAGTCTCCAGCAGGAAGAGGCAGGTTCACGTGCTGTTTCGGGTCCTGAGCCGTCTCATCCTGTAAGGATTTATTCCAGCCTTTCCCCTGAACCTGTATCATAACATTGAAAGCAAAAAGTTCTTCCATTTAAAAAAAAAAATGCAAACAAATAGAAAAATCCCCATTGTGCTAATGATAGAATAACTTGCAGTGAGAGGTGGCATGATTTAAATAGAGTTATTGCTTGCAAACATTCTAGGTACCATTAATATTAGTGCCAGCTTAAAAGTGTCTGATTGCTACTGTTGTTGCTAGAGATAAGTCTGATAAAAGGAGTAATCAGTCATGATAGGATTGAAATGGGCTATACCCCACCTCAAGATTTTATTTACATAGATTCAAAAGTTTATAGAAGTTTAAAAGGCTCTTTATTGGCATTTCAGTGGGCCTTTCAACTGTGCATTAGTAGAGCCTGTGACTGTCAATTATCTAAAACCTGCTTATATCAGCTACATACATATGGTAAGTAGTGTAAATATATAGAGAGTATATATATATAAACTCAAATTGTACTCTGTGTGCAACTAGATATTTACTGTAAACCATTCTGGACTGGAGCTTTAATATGATACACAACCACAAGATACCCGTTTAAGCTACCTGGGCCCTCTGGGTGAACGTCAGGGTTGAGCAGTCTTCTGGGTAAAGTTAAGGTTAACTGCATTCCCAGGGCTCTAAGATTTAATTAAGTAAAATTGCTGGAGCCGTTGAAGGTGGGAAGTGTAGCGTCAATGCTGAGTGTTCTCCTCCCCATTTCATAAAGGTATCACTGCAGAATCTGGCAAGCAAAGCATAAGATTTAAACAACTCAATTCAGTTATTGTTTATCACATTGTTTATCACCAAATTGTCAGTTTATGACATCACCTAACTTAAGAAGTCATCCCAGTGCTGTTACCAATTTGTCCTTCATAACTGGAACAGTTTCTCAGCTGCATTACATCGCGTTACCTTGCATTTCAGTTCATTAGCTCTTAGCAGCTTGTCCTTCAAAAACCCTATTCCTATGAAATTTCTCCGCTTCCTCTGTACAGCCTCTAGTTACTGTTTAGTATGGAATTGTGACAATTTTGATGTCAAACATGTTTGATCTCTTAAATAACTCAGACTGTAGCTACTGAATGCTACAGTAATACTGAATATATTAACAGGTCAGGAATAGGTTGCTCAAGAAAGGCAGCAAAAACACTGGCTTGAAGATTATCAAAGTTACTTTCTGGGCCCAATTTGCAGAAAGCCTTCTTATAACATGCTTAGAAACACATGGAAAAATGAGGTGGAGGTGAGGATAATAGAAATAAAAACTGTGGAGTGGTTTGGGTTTTTTTTTTGTTGTTTTGGAGGGGAGGGTTGTCTGTTTTTAAATCTTGGGATAGGGAAGCATGGTCCTATCTAGAGCTCTTGTAAGCAGCTGTTCTTCAAGCTAGGCAGAACTGAGTAGGGAACTGGGTATGACCTACCAGGAGCTTACACACACTCCTCTGGACTGTAACATCATGCTTCTGCTATGAGTAATTTTTAAATTTAAAATAGCAAAGCAAAAAACCTGAACCCATTCTTCTGCAGTACACTTTGTGCTGAAGAAGCTGGCGGGGCTGCAAGGTAATCATATCTGGCAAGAAAAGCTGTCTCCAATATAAATCAATAGTCCAACATGAAACAAAAATTGGACTTGTGACTACAGGCTATGGAGGGAAAATTACCTATCACAGCAGGGCACTAAAAGTAATTCTTCCTAATTGCATTGATTTCTTGTCAAGTTATAACAAGAAGTTACTATTTGGGAAATTTGTTTTATCTTAAGACTTTGAAGCCATTTCAGATACTGGACTTTATGAAGACAAGCAAAACCAGTATCTGGGCACTGCAAGCAGACTGTTTTTTAATTCACTTTCTACAAGTCATTCTGATTTTGTTTCAAGTTGGAAATTCCTGAAAAGGTGTTGTAGATAAAAGAGCTGGCCTATTCAGGGATAGAAAATGGGACTAGAGAAGTGATATTATCACTGTTTGAGGAAACAGGAGTTTATTAAGAGGAGTGAAGGGATTTTATACTTTTAAAAGGATGTTGAAAATTTGAAAGGAATTCAGGACTTACAACTGTTTGAAGACTTTAGATAGTTTTCCATTTGTAGTGCGCATATTCAAGAGAACGCTAGTGCTCTAGGGTTGTTTTTTAAGTTCCAAAATAGGCATTCCTACAACTTAGTCATAAAAGCGCTCTCCCTGGGAACATGAGAGAAGACATCTAATCAGATATGAGGAAACACAGAAATACACCTTTACCTGCACAAATATTTTAAAGCTGAAGATTAAACGTGTACAATATGATAGTGCAGGGCTAGATTCTTTTGATATAAATCCCAGGGCATCCACTTAGCACTTATCTAAATGAGCTGAAAATGACCGTATTAACTACAGCAAGGTGTAAGAACTCCAGACCAAGGAGCTTTAAGGCTTGGTCCAAGTCTATGTGACTTATTTTCCTAAAATTACTGAGACCTGATATTATGGCTTCTGTTCAGGATAGAAATGCTGGGAATGTTGGCTATCTGAAGGGTGTGAATGGATCTCATTTTAACTGCCATTTCATTTGCACTTACCAGGGCCAGAAAATATCTTAGGCAGACTTGTCTTTGTTGGTTCATAGGTCATTATTCACATCATAAATGGCAAGGATTAGAGAAGAAATATTAGGGGTAAATATATCTCATGTAGAAATGCCTTAGTGGTCAGAATCAAAGAATTGGGAGGCAATGGGAAGATGAAAATAATATGACTTTGCCAGTATGTGGCAATGTCACGTCCCTCTGGGAACAGACTAAGAGAAAGTACCTTAGTAAATATATGAAGTTTCATCTATATCCACTCCTGTAACTTTTAAGCTCAGCTGACAGTGTTCTACAAGTTTATAAGCTAGCTTAGTTATTTACTTCTTGATATTTCTTTGATTTGACTTCTTCACTGTAATTTTCTATGGCGTGTTCTTTAACTGCGTTTAAAGTTGGCAGTAATGGTGATACAGGCTTTTGGCATGGCCACAATTGCTTTCAAAGACAGTAGGTTACTGACCTCTAGGGACAAGAGGGCAGGCAAGAGTTGTGAAACTTTCCTCCACATGAACTAGTTTGTGTTCATCCTCAGGAGCGACGAGTGCTAGCTTGCCCCTGTGCAGAGGAGGGTACCACACAAAGACCATGGTAGCTGCCTGCTGACATTTGAAGCTCCATAAGCAGACTCCTAATCAGCTGCAGGCGGGAGAAGGTAGGAACTACTGCTGAGGACTACTCAAAAGTTGTGCTACATCAGAGTAAGCATCATGCAGGAATTGTAGGTGCATGTTGTTGGCAGTGGAGAGATATGGCTAGGAGTGAACACTGGGATACTGTCCAGCTCCTTTGCAATTGCTAGAGCCAGCTTGCCTTCAACATCTGTACTCAGGATTCCCAGCAGGAATAGAAATGATGTTCTGTGTTATTACGGCAAGCTATCACAGGAAGGTTTGGCTTTGTAATTACTGTATTTTCTCTTTCTCAAATTTGTGTGAACATGAAAAGAGAGGGAAGTAGTGGCCGCTGTACCTATCAGAGGAACCAGGTGAGCCAGACACCTTGCAAAATATGTCAGACAAAAGGAATGTGTTAGGTTTTCTGCATTTCATTTGCCATTTCTTATGGACAGACTATATATGGGTGTGTAGCAGCTTTGTTTTTATTCTTTGTATTCTGAAACACTCATTCTAACAATACAATATATAACTCACAGGTTGCCATTGTGAAAATCATTGGGATTAGGTCAAGGTGGTATTTAATATGATTAAAGATCATAAAATTGGATGTTAAGCATTTAATGAATAACTGCCATGTCTGATGCTTAAGAGTGTTTCAAGGTGATGGGATCTTTGGGTATTAGATCCTCCATATGATAGAAAGGGCAGTGTTTCAAGATATCGGAGCTCTTGATTAGTTTTTCAGCAAATCACAGTGATCTCTTCCTTTACATGAATAACCCCCCTGCGGAGGTGGGGGGGAAGTTTAAAGAAAGCATAACTTTCTGCATGAAGTTACCAGTAGAGTTAATCCTATTGGTTAAAATTATGTATTTTAGTTGTTGATGCTGTTCAATTCTCATAATTGATACAATTAAACCTAAACCTTTAGGTCGTTTCTAACTGTCACTAAGAGTAGGCAGGCTAAAGGTCTTTAAAATTGTTCTTAATGTACAAATTTGAGCTGTCACAAGGCACAGATGAGATGCTTAAATGTTTAGTTGAAAATTACTTAGTTAATCTCTTGCATATTTTATTCATATTTTGGCCTATGGAAGGGCTATTCATTATTTCAAAATGTCTTGGCTCTAGTTCATCTGCAAGACCTCATTTATTCTTTTGAAATTTGTAGCCTTCACAAGCTTGGCATCTGCGATATCACAGACAATGAATTACTGTGGCTAGAAGTCTCTGGAATTAAAAAACCCTCCTCCATAAGAACATAATTTTTTTTAACAGAATTGGGATTTGTTCTGAGGAAGCACAGTTGGCAAAAAAAAAAAGTTTTCAAAGATAACAGATTTTTCATCTTTTTTCCCCCCTCTGAATGAACAAGGGAGTACTGATGCCAGGGACTTGCTCTTTAAATAAATGGAATCTTTCTCTTCTCTCTTGGCAACGGCAGGAGTATTCTTGTGCTGTATGACAAGGCTAGCTGGTGCTATATTTATCTTGTAGCTGTACACACATTTGCAAGAGGTTGTTGAATAAGAGAAAGGCAAAGAGCCAATGTAGTTTAAAGAAAGTTTGTTCTACCATAGTCTTAACTTTTTGGGTTGGCTTAAAGACAAGGCTACATACTTCTGGAGGATCAGGGAATATCACTACTGATACAAAATAAAAACTTCCCTGAGCTGTCTCTGGAAAGATCAGGGCTTTGTGGAGAAGGGGGAAAACCTGTTTTTAAAATGGAGTTCAACAGATGTTTGGGTGCATCAGCAGAAGAGGAAAAAGGAAGACAAGGGGGTGGGGAAGTTAATATTAATAATGCTGGCAGTAGTGCTGTCCATGAAAAGCTGGATTTGGTACAAATGTACCTTACTGGTTTGCCTGAAAGATATATGAAAGCGAAATTCACTCTGACAGCGTACCTGACATGCTGGCTGTTGCTGAAGCTCTGCAAGGTAAGAAATTTTAGTACAAATATGTGAGATTTTTAGTTAACTTCTGATGTGCTTAAAAGACAAATTGATCAAAGGCTCTGCTGAAGCATTTGATAATTCATTAATATATACTATACAGTTATCTTCACGGTTTATTATGAAAAGGAGCATTGTAAATATTGACACTATACCCAGAAACAGGTGATCCAACAAAGGAAAACTTGTAGGGGCTACTAATGGAGTACTACACAAAGCAATACTCTAGTAATTGCTAGCCTGTTTATATACTGTTATGGAGTTGTAAGGGTTTTGAGATTATTTTAGGTTAATTTCTAGGTGAAATTTCTTGTAATGCTCTTCATTGGTTTACATTCATCTCTTTTGTTGGGTGAGCAACAGAATACATTTTAGTCCTGAAAATGTGAGCATTGTAAAAATAAAGAATTGGGGGTTTGGAAAATTTTGTCAAATATAATGTGGAATCAGTTTTGTAGCTGTGGTGGGATTTAATTTAAATGTGATCTGGGCACATGTAATTAAAATACTTTGTCTTAGTGTGTTACTGGATAGGGAAGAAACAAGGCATTGTACCAGGTATAAATGCTGTAGTTAACTTCATTTCACTTCGCAGAAAGCTGCTTTAATGTTCAGATCCAAGTAAGGAAACATTCAGTCCTACCAAAGTGATAAGTTTAAGGTTTTAGATTTAAGCAGAGCAGTGCTGAGACACTTGAACTTTAAATGCTGATAGTTTTATGCATAACAATGCTATATTAGTGAATTTAGAATGTGTAATATGTCTTCCTTTGCCTCTGGTGTTACTACATTCAAGTCTTGCTCTTGTAGGCATTTAGGTGATGGGCAGTTCACCAGATAGATCAAAACAAGTGTCAAAGTAACATTTGCTGGCTGTTTTTTCTTCTGAAGTATGTGACAGATAGGAAACACATGATCATGATGATGGGGTGGAGACCACAGGTGTGGAGCCAGATGGTGCCTCAGCAGCAATAAGCCCTCTCCTACAGGCACCCCTACACGTGTGGCAGTAGCTGCATTGGATTTTGCCAGCATAGCTATGCAAAACTGTAACTTAAAATGTACCCTGAACAGTACTAACAGTTTTAGGTTGCTAGATAGTTTAGGTTGCTAGATAGCTTTGTTTCCATGTATATTCCATATTTGTAGTGCCTTTGCTTTTGTCTATGGTAGGGTTTATCATGTGGTGCCAATTCCTTGCATTAGGGGGCAGATACAGACTCTTTCATACAACATTTCCTTGTAATCTTTCTGCTCACTTACCGTAGGGATCTTTTGTGAGATTGACTGAAAGGGTTAGGAATCCATACAGCTGGGGGGGCAGGGAGTAAATAGTCCTAAGGCAGATGTCAGAGCCATCATGGGAGGCAGGCTGCTGGGGCAACACACGCTTCCTGATGGTTTTGCAGAGTGCTGATCCAGGGTGGGGAAGGTTGCATCTTGTCTGGTTTCTAAGTGGTTTGATTGGTTTCACTGTGGTTTGACCTATTTGCAGCCATTGAATTTGTAGATTTTAAGAGCCATACCCATGTTACAGAACGAGCCAGAGCCAGTGGGTGTACACATAGTAGTCGGTCTGGTTGTGTGCAACAACTTCAATACCTTGGACTCACTGCCAGTGCATAGATTTTTTGTGCATTAATTGTGATGTGTGCAGGAAACACTGAGTGGCGTGCTCGCAATGGTCTTGTATACACATGTTACCCTTCAGGATAAATGGTTGTTTTTAAACCTGATAAGTGGCAAATAAAACATTTGGGGTTGGACTGTTACAAAGAAGCTACAGCTTGACGCAAGGAAAAACATGAAATGTCACTACCATGCAGGGAAGCAGGAACTGACAGTGTGTAACAGAGGAGGCCTAATGTTTGCTCAGCTCCTTCTCCAACTAAACCGATACTTACACAAAGTTGTCCATGTGGACTAAACCATAAATTACACAGTATCATTCACTACTTTGTTTAAAAGCATATGTTCTGAAGTATGCTATGGTTGCTCCATTTCTCTGTGGATATTATTTCTTAAATGACAGGAGGAGTTATTAAAATACATGAGCTAGGAGAGGTGCTCCTGTCTGTGATTGTATCTGCTTGCATATAACATTCTATTTGCACAGTGCATCTAAGAACTTCAAGTCGGGAAGAAACAATTCACACTGCATGAAAGTAGAGAGAAGAGGTAATGTAGCTTCTGCTAATATCACAAATTTCTTCAGAAAGCTCTCTGAGAACCTTACAATGCCCTGGCTAAGTTTGGACAATAACTAAACTTCTTTATTATGCAACATCTAATAATTTATTAATGCATCTTTCTTGCTGAACTTTCTTAAAGACTGTTCAGATTTGAGACCCTGTTTTCTTATTTCCTGACACTCTTCCAAGTCTTCAGTCTCTTCCAAGTCCTAATCCATTCAAAAAGTGCTAATTTTTTTCTCCTTCCCCCTCACAAGAACAAAAGCAGCACAGTGTTGCTTTTTCTCAGGTTCTGCAGCTTGGCAAAACCTAGCAAGCCTGCCCTAGTGAGAGGGGAGAGGAGGGAAGGCCAGCAGCATTGAAATGCTGCTGCTGTGTTACAGAAGCACCCTTTGTACCTGCCTTTGTACATGCCCTGTGCATCAAAATTATTCCATTTCTCGGTTACAGATAGGGCTCCAGATGCTTATGACTTGGAATATATCAGGAGCTCCCTATATCTTGTTATCAATGCTACCCCAAAAGGGGAAATAAAGTTGTGTGGCCTTTCTGTAAGTGGTGTGGAGAGCGCCACATAGCCTGCCCAGTCTTCTGCAGGCTACCATCTGGGAAACTTCTCGCACATGTGTCCCTAAAGTAGGCTTCAGTTTTTAGGGGGCACCACAACTTGTGGGGATAAGAGAAAAAAGTTTGAAATTTTCTGAAAGTTCCACATGCCACAGCCGTTATCTTNTCTGAAAGTTCCACATGCCGCAGAGTTTATCTTTCCAGCCAGTTCTCCTTACCACGCCCCATTTATGAGTGTGGTACAGCTGCAAAGAAAGGATGGTTAGGCACTCATTTATAGATGCCTGTGAACAAGTTAAGGTTTTTGCTTCTGTACAAAGATGCATGTGGCTAAACATTACAGCTTGTCTGTAGATGGAGCTTTTCTAATCTTCCATATATTATCAAAGGTAGTTGTTTTCAAGCTGTGTCATGAAATGGTGAGATTCTCCTCTTG
>VZTL01072758.1:0-10157 GCA_013400535.1 Scopus umbretta | reverse complement strand
AAGACAGTATTTGTCTTCTGTTTAGGATAAGCGTGTGATTGGCATTAAGTGTTCAAGTGTGTGTCTTTCTTTTATCTCCCATAAGTACTGTTTTGCCTCTTTCTGTTCAGTTAAGTCATGTTCTGTATTTTATACAACCTAGAAAAGGCTCTGTGTTCTTAATCTTGTTATCTGCTTTCTCAGCATTTATTCATTTTTCAATTGCCTATGGAAGTGGAAAGGTTAAGACACAGTAACTGGGCTCTGTGATGGCAGAATCTTTCTTTGTAAAACTGATGCTTGCATTTTCTTCTCAATTTGCCTTTTGTTCTACACGCTTCAGCTTTAGGATAATCAGGTATTATGTTAAATACAGGTCTTCTGTTCTTCCATAGGTGCACATAGTGTGTTCATGGAACTGAATATAATTATGATGTATGTAGGCAAGACATAACAGATGGGCTAACCTGTAAAATATATGACATGATGTTATTAGTTGGAAAATATGAAGTAGCCTAAGTTATTCAACTCAGAAGGTGACACGAAATTATCCGTATCCCCTTTACTGAGTTTGTTACAGCAGTGTGTGTACACAACAGCATGTTACTGATGCATCAAGGTCTTTGTTTTGATACCGAGAAGTGTTGTTTGGGCTTTGATTTGCTTCCCTGTGTTCTGTCACATCCTATTATAAAGCTTTGGGTAGAGAATGTTCCCAGTAAAACAAATTAGGTCTGCAGACTGTGTGCTTTTACTAATTACTTTCCATATTCTCTGTTAGATGGATACTTTTCAGGTTGGTCTTACTCTTATGGAAAATTGTCTTGATAGATGAGTAGCTCAGAGCAACATCTGTAATTTAGGGATATAGAAAACGCATGCAGTCTCTCACTGTCTTTACAGATATGCTTTAGGGCAAGTGAGATGTTCAGATAATGGAAAGGGGGAGTGTTAATAAATCTCAGTCTGGAAGACAATACTTACATCTTTTCTTTAAAATAAATTCAAAGCTGAATTCTAAATTACTTTTTTAAGCNCTTTAAAATAAATTCAAAGCTGAATTCTAAATTACTTGTTTAAGCATAATGGGTGTTTTTTCTTCATACTATTGCTATTGTTAAATTGAAATCTAGATAATATGCTGGATGTGTAATTTAAAAGTACAAGTAATTAGATTGTGAGATTTCTTTTCCAAAACAGAACTAGTAAATCACTCAGACACTATAAAAATGTAGACCAGTGCTTTTGATTAGTTGTTGGAATCATTTAAGTTGCTATCGGTGTTTGTTGCAGAATTAGAGAAACCATTACTGTATATTGGGAAAATGACTGCTCCAGTATTAATAACATTATTGTAATGTGTAAGGACTGTGAAGAAAATGAACAACATAGAAATTGCTGCTCTGGAACAGACCAGTGATCCGTACAGTCTCGTATCCTGTCTCTGACAGTAACCAATATGTGATGATTCAGAGGAAGAAATACATGCAGCCAATTGTGTTATAGTGTACCACAGAGGGAAATTTCTTTCTGGCCCCAGATGGTGCTCAGTTTATGCCTTAAAGCATGAGGATTGATAGCCATTGTAAATTTTACCTTAGCTAGTGTAACCAAATTGGATTGCTCCTTGTTGTCCATAACCTGCCCTTCACCTGGCCTTCGTAGAATTACAGTCCTGTCCCTTATTGCTGGATTCATAGCTTTTACACTTGCTGTTTTAAGCAGATGCAGTAGTGCAATCCAAGGACGTGTGCCACTATTTTACATGATGTCACATGCCATTGTTATTTTTCATTGATAACAGCCTGGTTCAATGCTGTTGGTTAATCTGAAAATGATACTTTTTTGTGGGGCAGAGCAGACACTCCACTCGCCCTGTGTCAATTCTCTGCCAGATTGATAGCAACTGTCTCCTATTCTGAACACAGGAGCCTTGGTCATGGGAAGAATTGAAGAGTATGTCTAGAACTGACACTCTTAAGACCTTTGTGTCATTGCAGTGGCCTGAAAGGATCAAAATCAGGTTTGGAGCATTACCACACCCTGCAAATCTTGACCTCAGCAGCCTCTGAAGGGAAAGTCAGCATCCATGCTGGTCATCCTGTTCTTTCACTTTCTAAAACCTGCAAAACTGATGTTATATATCCCCAGCTGAAGACACTGGAGTGCAAGGTGCTGTTAGAGAAACGAATATAGTTTTATTGCATTGCATGTGACATTTGGACCAAAACTTATGAAAGTTCCCTGGATTCAGCTGCCACAAGCAGACACCAAGGTCTTTGTATTAAGCCTTGGCACATTTCATTTGTTAACACACCCATCTAATAAAACCCTGTAGTCTGAGAGGAGCTTTCTGACATCTGACAGTCTAGTAAAATAGTTGTTTGCTGCAGACAAAAACTGACCTGATTTTAGGCTGGCATTCATAATGCAAGGCAGTGCAGGCTTTTGAAACTGCTTGCACTGCTACTGCTGCCCTTCCAAGTCTTCCTGGGTACAGGCTAGTTTGATGGCACAGCACTGCATGTCTTACTGGTTTGTGCATTGCCTTCTACCAAGTCCTCCCCTGCGTCCAGGGTAAGGAGAATCTGCAACAGTACTTATTCAATTACTGTCCTTCTTGTCTTTGCCTCTGTGGGTGAAGATCAGTGTCTGACTTCACAGATAACGTTCAAAAAGCATCAAGCAGTTATCAGAGGAAGCAGATTCTGCTCAGCAGCTTACAGACTCGTCATTAGGTGCTGCCTTTCAGCCTTCCAAATGCATGCTCCGCTGTCATTTTGCTGCTCCTTGGGAGATAATTAAACAACTCATGTCTCCTTGCCAAATGACCAGCCAAAGCCAGAGAATCTGGGCTTCCTGAATGACAGTGGAACATCATAGCAATCTTGGGAGAAAAAATTCCCTTTCTCGCTGAAGGAGCTTTGTTTTAGACTCCTTCAGTATTGCTGCTGCTGAATCTTCCGGAGGGATCATCTAGGTTTTAAATCAGCAGGAAGAAATAACCCTTTTGTTGGTTGGTAAGTGGCAACGTGTCACGTGGCCCATCTGTGAACCTCAGCTGATCAAATCCAGCAGAAATTGTCCTTGAGTTGTCGGGCTGTGTGAGCTGGCACATTGCCTCCTCCTTTATAGCAGAGTCCAGTTCTACCAGCACTGCAGTAGTTGGATGCTCACTTGAAGTTGTGATATTTTGTATGTTAGTGAGGAAGTCTTGTGAAGGAAGAGACTTGTGGTGGTGATATGCTGCTGCCTAAGCTTTGGAAAAGGCTCCTGTTGTCCTGGGCTTCTACAGGCAGGGTTGGTCCTCATGGACTTGCATGGTCATGTTCCCTCACTCCCTCTTCCTTTTCTCAGCTGAGTAACAGGACTGTAGCCAGAAAGGCTACTTCAGGTGAAATTCCTTCTGAAGCAACCTTTAGTTTTTTTCCTCTAATACACTTCCTTTCTCCCAGCCCATATTGGTTCAGCAACAGGGCAGCTCACTCAGAGCCATCTGGCTGTGCAACTGGAAATCTGGATGCCAGTGTCTCTACAATCAATGACTGCAGAGGGATAGCATTTGTTTGCAGCCATGCTATCTGACAATGGAAAATCAGTATTTTTTTTGCAGGAGATAAACGAAGTTTTATATACCAACAGATGAACTAGAAAATTCTGCTAGCTTAAACTCAAATCCCAGATTTTCTTACACTTGTGGAGCCTTCCATATAGGTCCACAAAACATTTTTTTATTAGTGTATAGGTATGATTCCAAGGTAGGTGCAGTCAGTGGACTGCGTACCTTGGGGGAAAAAAAATAAGTTTGGTGTGGTTTAAAGATGAGATGCACTGATTTAAAGACAGGAAATAAGAGGAAACCAGCTCTGTGGTTATTCATATGTTAAAGTAACATTACATGCACACAAAAAAAAACACTTTTAAGCCTTCAGTGTGCAAATTGTTCACTAAGTAAATCCAACATTTCTGTAAAGCTCTTGGTCTTATGCTTGCTCTGTGATACACTTTACCTTGGTCTTAACTGCCTCGCATTTCTCCTCATTTTAATTACCTTCTCTTATGTTCATTTACAAATTTCAAAATTCAGAGATCCCCAGGCCACAGTTTTAAGAAGAAAGCATGTTTTTATATTGAATAATGTGGATAAGCATGAGGAGGTTAATGTGAATCTGGGACCTTCTGCAAAGTCTCACAGTTCAGCTTTGTCTCCCCTGCTTGGCTGGGCTTTTGTAACACAGATGAACGAGTGCTTGGACAAAAAGGTGGTGGTGGTGGCGGGTGTTGAACTCTCAAGCCACATCGTGGGCTGGGGCCATGTCCCGCAGTGGCAGTTATACAGCTGGAATAAGACATGCATGCCCCTGCCTACTACCCAGCTGTGCTGGCTTCTTTGGCTTTGAAGGAGCTGGGGAGAAGCTCCTCTACCCTGGAGCACCCTGAACTGTGGGAGCTGCCAGCAATGTGTTCAAGGGACAAGGGAAAAACTTTAGGACTCTGAGCTCCCCTTGGTAAATCCTTGCCTGCTTCAGGCAAGTGAAGATGAACTTTTGTGGTCCCATGCAGTCTTTTAGCCCCTGTTGACCTCAGCATCTGATGAGGATTGCTTTGCCCCTCCTTGCAATGGAGGCAAATTCTTGCCTTGAGGGTTAGGAAGTCTTCCAGTTCCCATTGACCTCAGGGTTCAGCTCTGCTGAGGGAGTGAGATCCTGCAAGTCAGCTGTTTGATGGCATCTTTCAGCTGTCCGAAGCAGTGGCCTCTTGGCCCACCTGTTCAGCAGTGCTGCAGGAATCCCAGGGCAACAGCAGCTCCCACTACATTTCAGAAAGCTGTCTGAGCAATACCCCACATGCCTTAGCTTGTACCCCACATGGCACTGCTAGCTTCAGAATAAAATGGTGGGGTGGCAAAATTGCCCGATTCAGGCAGGGCTTGGAAAGGGAGCCTAGTGCAGTGAGGCTGAATGAGTTAACATATGCTCAGAGTGGTTTTTCAGAGTGAGGAGGGGAACTTTGCTGCTAGGTAAGTTGAGAGCGCTGCTGTTTTGCATCATGTCCCAGCCAGAGTTGTGAGAAAGAAATGAATATTCTTTCTCTCACTTATGCATATTAACTTCCCTTCACAGGGATGGGACTCGTGCAGTAGCAGTGTCTGGATGCTGCAGATTATCCAGGAGAGTGTGTATTGTGCAGGCATCAAGTTTCAGTAGTGCTGGATATTGTTTGGGATTTTCTTTCTGCAGCATAACAGCCATGTTAAATTGATTTGCAGGAGCCATGGAAGCTGTTCAATGGGAAGAAGGCTAATTGTCCCTTCAGTCCACTCTTCTCCTGTCCCTGTGTGCATCCAGGGAATCTCAGACCTCCTGGTAATCCCAGAAACACATTCATACAGCGAGGTGTGGTTTGTGTTTGATGTGCAAAATGGTGGTTCATTGCAGTCTTCTCTGTATGTGTACTCAAGAGGCCTAACCTCATTTTCATTTGGCTTGTCCCTGAGTGCTATTGAATGGACTTATTGTGCGAAATAACTGTGTCAATCTCTGGTACTTCACCTCAGAAGTTAATAGTGCTTTCTTGAGACAGTCTCCCTCAATATGATACTGCTCAGCAGTCAGGCCTGGAAGGGATTTGGAGGAATGAGCTGCTCTTGCATAGGTAAGATCATGATGCCAGGCCCAGACAAACTGAGCTAAACACACATTGGAACTTGCTGTCAATGTTAAACATCCTTTCAGGAAAATGAATGACTTACTCTTTTCCTTCAATTTTCTTTCACCATTTTTTTAATCCTGTGTGGCAAATCTACCTCCATGTGAGTAGTTACTGGCTGCCAGAAACTCCCCTTCAGGAGAAACAAAGCAAACCCACCCATCCCCAGCACAGTCATTTGTATGCTATTAGACTCAACCTAAATTTCATGCCAGTTAATAGTAAGAGGTGCTGTATGACTCCTAAGTACTTCTCGTTAACAATGAGTAGAGGGGGGACAGTCACATTAGTGCTATATTTAGTATCAAAGTATGGACAGCATGAAGCTATTTTCCTTAACAAAGCTTAACTCATAAAAAAAATTTAACATTAATGGCCAGATGTTTGTTATTAAGACCATGATAGTTTATTAATTTGTTTGCTATAATTTTTTTAAACGAGGCATCCTAGCTAGATAGCACTGTGTGTGCCATGCTTAGTCAACTGTACTGATAGGGGAAGGTCTGTTACATCTCGTTTGTTATATCTCGTTAGTGCCTTGGATTTTATAGGAATAAGCACACTTTGGAAAAAATCACTGCAGACATTATACACAGAAGTCATTTGTGTCATCATCCTGGAATGCTTCTAGAGAATGTCTTTTGATTCACTACTCTGTCTTTATTTACCACTGTCATTCCCTAAGACACCATGTCAGTGTTCCTGTGAGAATGTCCTCTAATACAGTGAAAGCATTAGCACCCACTAATCTCTTCTAAATTGCTTTTTACTGCTTTTGATTCCTGAAATGTGATAAAGTAAATAAAATTGCAGGCTTTGCTTGCTTCTCTGGTATTCCATGGATATTGTTATTATTTACTTTATTTATAAACAAATGAAGGCCAGCACATTTACACACATACAACTGAAATTGTCACCTTGAGTCCCTTGCTGTTGTAGGTGATACTGTATCAAGCACCACCATTAATGTAGTGACTCTGTTTTCTAATGGGTCAGACACCTTGAACACTTTCTCCTTTTGTTCTCTGTCACTGCAGCAGTGGCAGGCATCATTAGTGCATAAAATGCATTGAAATCTTAGGCCTTCTTGGTGGTATGGAGTGGTAGGGGGTACTGTGTCTGGTACTCCGCAGCACAGGTTGGGTTTCTTATCTACAGATGCTCTGATTGGCTCTTCTGCAACCAAATTATCCTAATACCTGAGAAACTGCTTTTAATTTTCAGCCTAATGGCCAGTTTATATCTCTCATTCTTGTGTCAGCTTTTTTTCCTGCCTGTTTACCCCATTGTAATTACAGATAACATCCCAGTTGTCTATCAAACTAAATATCTCAGCTTCTCTCTCCTGTTGTAAGATACAGGCTTCTGGATTGTTGTGGCAGCACTTCTCTGCCCTCTGGTTTGTGAATCTGTCTTGAAAGTTGAAGGCATTATCACGTGCGTTTTTTGAAAGAAAGCCCTTGTACAGTGGCATTAATACTTCTCTGTCGACGGAAAATGCCTTGATTGATGCTTCCTAACACTACATTTGTCTCTTTTGTAGCTGAATCTTACAGACCGTACATTCTACACCTTAGTAATTTCTTATTGATGAGCTCTCAGCTTATTGCAGGAGTTTTTGCAGGTAGCTCCCAAGTGGAGAATCACAATATTTTTTTATGTGGGACTCATTTCACATTTCTGTTGTTCTTGTCACCAAAGAAATCCCTTTATTTTGGGGTAGTTACTGCAATCCTTCTCTATGTTGGCAATGACACCCCACTTCACTGACTCTCATTAGGCCATTTGTTTATGCCAAGGTTATTAAAGAAAACACTAAACTGGATTTATCCTTGAAAAACTCCAGTAGCCAAGCTCCCTGCTGTCTGACATTCTTACCCTTAATACTACTTGTTGCTGTTTTTCCTTCACCCAGCTGCCTACCCACTAGCTACTACTTTCTAAATTGACAAATGGTTTCCACTGGAAGTGCTTTGCTGAAGTCCAGCTATATGAGACTGACTGAATTTCTTTTCTTTGTCTAAAACATGGATTATCTTGCCATGTCAGCCTGGAGAACAATTTGAATTTTAGCCCATTTTGCCTTTATGTCCATGTCACTCATTAACCTTCCTTTCAAAATTTGTTCTAAATTCTCCTGTACTCATGAGGTCAGACCTACAGGACTGTATTAATTCATATTGCTTTCCTATTCTTAATGCATATACTGTTCTCCAGTCAAATGATATCACCTCTAACTGGATAGACTATTATAAAAATACTTGCTACAAGACCATAGCAGACTATTACTTCTATGAGGTATCATTATTATGGAGCTGTGAAAATGAAAGGTATAGTTCTGTTTAGCTTTATTTTCTGAAAGGAACTTCTACTTATGGTGAGATGAGAGAGCTCAGTTGTGTGCTAGATGGGTGAGAAATCCTAGGCTGTTTTATTTAGCTTTTAGTCTTTTTAATGTATGCATTGGTTTTCATTTCAGTGGCTGTTTACAAAAACAGATCTTCTTGGAATAAGAATGGAAACAAAATGAATAATACAGTGGTTTCCATTAAAAAAAAAGAAAAACCAAAAACCCTCAACCATTGTCATTATATACTAGAAAGGGAAATGACTTTGGAATCTTACTTCTCCCCAGCTGAGTTGGTAATAGAAATTGAGAAGCACTGAAATAATGTTCTTAAAGGGCTGTTTTCATTTCAATAGGGCTGTCTTTTTCTTGCATTTTAACAGTTCTTGAGCAGTCATCAACTATCTTGAATATGACCTGACATGGCAGTACATGTTATAATCTTTTATTAACATAGTGGGTATGATGATAAATTATGCCAGCTATGTATTCATTCACAAACTGTGGTCAGCAGAATGTAGTCTCCATATCAGTCCAATTTAATGACTTTGAAGGGAAATACTTTCTTTTTTTTTTTTTTTCCCTTCCATTTTTAAGGTCTTTTCTTGATGAGAAACTTAATCTTAGAAAGGCAGAATACTGTCTTCCAAATTGAGATTTGGATGGTGTTTGGACAAGACCTGTTCTCTTTTTAAGAAAACTATGAACTATGTAATAGACCCAAGTGATAGGGGGGAGCACTGCTTTATGTTCATTTGTGTCATAGCAGTAGTACCTCAGTGTCCCCTAGTATTAAGTGGGGAACTGCTATTCATGCACTGATGCAGAAAGGAGCACCTGTAGTGTTGAGTCACTGGTAGTCCATCCGTGAAGGTGTCTGGTAATAAGCTGACATCAGGGAAGTTGCCGCCAGATGGTCCAACTATGGACCAAAGGATGTTCTTTGGTTTCACTCCATCTTCAATTTTAGTTTTCAGTTTGCTCCATGTGGATTTCATGGATGATGGGGTCTGTTTAAGAGGCAGTCTGACTCATTTCAGCTGAACTATGCACATGGATATAGTAAGCAAATTTTGGCCCATTTTCGTTCATCTTCTTGTGCCTTGTATAAATGCCCTTGAGCCAGAGAACTTCCAAATCTAAAAAAATATTCAGATGAGCATTTGGTTGCTTTTCCTTTTTCAGAGCTTTGAAAATGGGGGGCAAAACACCCCCAATGAAATCCTAAGTATGGTTATCACCTGGATTGCATTGTGTGATCAACTCTGGAATAATAAACATATCTAAAAAGAAATGTATAGGCTTTGTGTAGAAACTCAGTGAAAAAATATGATCTATAATAACTTCTCAGCCCCCAATTTTGCATTGATGGCAGATAACAAATAGTAGAAGAATGTTTCTTGGCTTTGTTGCTACTGTATAATGCAGAGCTTGTGCACATATTTAATACATTTTTAAATAAAAGAGGAAGTTTGATAAATGGGTGGTCCAGTATTGCAATCACACACAGAACAGACAGCTGTACTATCATTTTCCCATCAGTAACACAGGGTTTACATTTGCATCAGACGCTAATGTAAATGTCTTTACATTTTCCGTTTGCTTAGGTATAATATGATTTGGGTAATGGATTCTTTATTGCACTATGCCTTGTGGCTGTGCAACTGATTTAATCTGATACCTTACCTACCATTTTCTATGGTAGGTAAGAAGATTGTATAGTGTAGAAAGCTGTAATTTAATAAATTTTTGAGACCTTGAAAAGGTGTTTTGCCTTCCAGGGATTTCCAACTCTGTTTAAATATTTGCATGGCTTTGCAGCTAAGTATTGACAGGGACGTGTAGCTTCTCATCCATTGGGGTATTGCACCTGAGCAGGAAAAGAAAAAAAAAAAAACTATTTAAAGCAATTTTTAAAATCATTTTTGAAAGATTTTTAATTCTCTTAAAGCAGCACCCAAACATTCATACTTTTATTCCCTGTGCCCCACCCTCCCCACCCCGGTGACCAGCCATTACGTGTTTCTTGGCTGGATCCCACACTTCATTTATGGATATTCACAAGTTGTCTAATAATAATAACCAAAATGGAGATGAATTGCCTGTAGACCTTGCAGCCTTT
>VZTL01072756.1:81131-114965 GCA_013400535.1 Scopus umbretta | reverse complement strand
TCTCTTTTTTCCTCTTTTTTCTTCCCCCCTTCTCCCTCCCCGGTAAAATTGTGTTCCTTGAAAAACACTTCTGTGCGCTTTAACTTAAAAATATTGATGCCAACCACATGAATAATATCAGTGCCAACGGCAACAATAGCATCAGTGCCAGCACCCTCACAGTATTATTGACATCAATGCCAACAGTATCATGCAGGTCTATGCCAGCAGGCCAATAGTGTCAACAACGCCGATGCCAACAGGCCAGAACGAATGAAGAACCCCTCAGTAGTAAACCAGCGTGCAAAGCCTCACGCTGCGATGCTGTCCCACAATAACAAACCCCTGTGCCCAGCCTAGTTCTCATTAGCAACTTTACAATAACACACCCCGGCGCAAGAGCAATTGAATGAAAACACCGAGGTGTGTATATCCTGGAAGGGAGAAACACTCAGATTATTTCTGGAGCTGAGGGGCAAATGAAATAAATGATTAAGGATTTTGTTGACTGTGCTTTTCTAAATGTTTCTGTCCAAGTGTGATGGTGGCAGCTGGAGCTCTTTTTAAACTGGCACAGCTGGAGCTCTGGGAGCACTTGCAGGCAGCAAGTGGTTCAACTCCTGCATGCTTTGCTTTGAGCGTATCTCCAGTTCTACCTACTCAACAGAGGGATCTTGTTCAACAGGTAATCTAAGGATTAATGACAGAATCCGATCCAAAAGGATCTTTCCAGAAGCTATGCATTTCCAGCGTGTAATCTTATTATCCCAAGGCTAGTTCAGGCCTTGAGGACGCAAAATTTTCTCCAAAGGGCAGGAAGGATTTTTCTTTTTCCAGAACTTGCAACTCGCACGTGAAGGAGGAGGTCTGGTCTGTTGCTGCAGAGAGGGCTGGCAAAGATCTGGAAATGTAGCAAGAAGTTTAGAATTTACAAACACAGAGTAGCCATGCTTTCCTGATCTTCTCAGGTCTGTACCCAGAAAAGCAGCCTAGAGGTAGGGCATCCCAGCGCAGCCGCATCTTGTGGTGGTAGCCTAGGAGTTAGGTTGTGTTAAGCAGCTTTCATAACTTACTCCCAGTCTACAACTCAGTGCAAGTAGCGATTCTGCTTCGTTTCCTTTTGGACAGTAGCTTGATGTAATCACCAAAGAGTTCCTCACTGTTTGAAAACCAAACTTTTTCTTTCAAAACAGCTGTTGATCGGTTGTTCTTTGTTTTAAAGAGACCAGGAAGACTATCTCAGTTGCCTTTGCCAAAAGTGGAGGAATCAAGGGACAAACAAACTGTCCCTGACAATTTCAGGTTTCTTGATCAGCCCTACTTCAGAAGCTTCATACTCTGGGATTAATTGGAGGTTTTAAAGCCTACATGAAAAAGAAAGAGTTAAACAAATCACAGCGTGCCCGGTGCAGGTTCAATGAATTACTCCCGGAAAGAATTGCCGTTCACATTTGAACTCGGGTTACCTTTGGTGGAGGTGGAGGTGGAGGTTTCCCTTTGGGAACTGGGAGGCGAGCAGGTTTTCTCTCAGGTGCCTATAACAAGAATGTCGTTTAAATGTCATTAGGCTTTCCTGAGAGCTCCTCAGGAGCTCAGCTGCTGCTACTGGTATCGCATCTATTTACTTCAGTATTTTCCCTAGTGGAAAAGCTAGGGGTGAATTAGATTAATCTGCCCACATACAAGAAGGCACAACAATGTAAATACACAGGGGGTACAGAAGACCATTGAGCTATTCTCGATGCGTAAGTTCGTCTGTATCTCAAGTATTCGTGCTCAAACAGACTGCTTAGGAAGCTAAAGCTGATCACATGCTCAAGGTGCGTGTTGAGGAAAGCATCTCTAAAGACAGTGAAATTTAAATGTGTTTTTATAATCAAGCTGATATGTGTTGTTATTTTTTTTTAATTTTATTATCTAGTCCTGATCCATCATTCTTTGTACAGGCAGTACCATGCAACTAGGTTGCTAGCGTGAAGATGGTTTCTACATCCTCCTATCAGGTGGGCAGGAGACTCAAGTGCTGAGATGGTAAATATTCGAGGGAGGCATTTTCATTGAAGTAGGATGCTTTTGGTTCATTAATGGCAAATATTTGTATTCTTCTGGTTTCCAAATTTTTTTTAAGAATTCAAAAGTATATATATATTTTTATATATATATATGCGCGCACATTGCTGGAGAACACCTCACAGGTGGCATCTTTAGAGACTACCAGATCTCCACAATACAGGGACCATTGCAGACATCTGTAGTAGCAAAGATGCTCATCACCTGCATTGTGTTTACACCTGAACTCCCTGTCGGTTTGGACTCCATGTACTGTTGCTAATGAGACTCGCTTGTGATGGTGTACAGGACTTCTCTGCACAGATTAAGAGTATCTGGTACAGTCAGTTTAGGATTACATGGCAAAAAAGGTGACTTCTGCCTGAAAGAATATGTGGTTTGAATGTCTGTGACTCTTTTAATTGTAGTCAGAAACTGAAAATAGCAGTTGGCAACTGATAGTCATTTGCAACTCAGATGAAAGACGTGAAAAGTCGCAGGACTATACTTACATAAGTCTCTTCTGTGTGAGAAGAGGTTGGTTTGGTAGCAGGAACGGGAGGTGGGGGACCTTTTGGCCTTATGGCAGGCTGTAAAAGAAGAGAATATAAAACATATTGCCCCTGTACACATGTTGCATATGTGTGCATCCACATATTCTCATGGGAACGTACAAGCTTGGGTTCTGTATAAAAAAAAATATGCATTAATAGGGGTAAAAAGGTACATTTCTTTTGGAAGCAGGGGTGCTTTATGCTATCTGCCCCTGAGAGAACACACAGGGCCTTATCTGGAGTGCAGTGATTCCCCCAGCCTTTGGAATCAGATTGTCATTATGGTCCACCGTGGCGTGAACTGGTATGCGCTGTCTTCCCCAGAGCCGACACGAAAGCAAAGAAATTCTCTAGAAGTACTTAGGCTCTGGAACTGTGGTTTGTTCTGCTGCAGGGAGGTATGGGAAGGAGAAGCTTCTTATTTGTCTGAAAATAGGGAACAGTCAAATCAGGTGGAGCACTGATCTTGTGTGTTGTCTTGGAGCCCCTAACAAGCTGCAGACAAATTACTCAGGGACTCAGTGCCATGTGCTTTCTCCGTTCCCTCCTCATGTGGGACTCACAGCACTGTCCTCTCAGCCCTAGACAAGCATTTTAAAATCCTCCTGGAAATGTAGAGCACTTTGGCTGATGAGTGTTGATGTTTTGACCCCTCAGTTACAGTCCCAGGGAGACTATAGCTGACCCAGCGCCTCCCCGCTCTTACCTTCTGGGCAGGTACTGCCAGGACAGGGTGTTCTCTGTGTCCTTGTTCTTGATCCACAAAGACTTGGTTTGTGGCTCCATGTCCCCTTCTGGTCTGGCAGCTATGCAAATATTACATACAACTGTAAATCTTACCCTGACTGAAGTAAAAAAAAAAAAACCTGCTGAATTTGAATGCTTGCCTTACTCTTATTGGTGTGTTATATAGCCATGCTCTTTCTTTATTTCTTTTTTTTCTCCTCCTTATTTTAATTATTTAGGATTAATCTTGAGAGCTACAGCTTCAAGTCTTCAGTCCTCTCCCAACTATGGGATTTCCGAAACAGGTCAACAAAGGTCTGGACAGACTTCCTTGTCTTTCCAGTGTATAATTCCCTCCACCCTGTTTGAAAACCCCAGTGTAAAACCTATCCAAAAGTTGCTCAGCTTTAGTTTGGTTTGTTTGTTTTTTTTTTTCTCCTCAATGAGGGTAAGCATTTTACCTCTTCTTGAATACTCGGAAGCGGATAAGTAACACTGCTGCAGTTGCTGTGACAGCGAGGACAACCAGCACACCGGTAACGATAGCGAAGCCTGTCAGGGTGAGAGAACAAAAGTTGCTATTTCTTCAAAGATCCACTGTTACTAAGCGGCTTCCCATCATGACTATTGGCAAAGTATTTTTTTTTCACAAGGTCTAGACCCTATTTGTCCTCACTCTTGCTCAAGCTTATGGCTTCTTCTCCTGCCCCAGATGGTGATGGAAAAGAATGTCTTCCTGCTATATTTGAAGAGTGTGGTTATCGCCTGAGCTGTCCTTGGACTAAACAAACCTAGCCCTTGCAATCCATCCTCAAAGATTATTTCATTGTCATTCCTCTCCTCTTTCTCAAAGGGTATCACCCAAAACTGGGCATCGGCATTTGGCATTTGTCCTGGTTTCAGCTGGGATAGAGTTCATTTTCTTCCTAGTAGCTGCTATAGTGCTGTGTTTTGGATTTAGTGTGAGAATGATGTTGATAACACACGGATGGTTTAGTTGTTGCTAAGTAGTGCTGACACTAGTCAAGGACTTTTCAGCTTCCCATGCTCTGCCAACTGAGAAGGCTGGAGATGCACAAGGAGCTGGGAGGGGGCACAGCCAGGACAGCCAACCTGCCCACAGGGCTATTCCATCCCATACGGCGTCACGCTCCGTATAGAAACTGGGGGAGTTGGCCGGGGGCAGCGGTCGCTGCTTGGGGACGGGCTGGGCATTGGTCGGCGGGTGGGGAACAATTGCGTTGTGCATCACTTGTTTTGTATATTATTATTATTATTATTATTATTATCCCTTCCTTTCCTGTCCTGTTAAACTGTCTTTATCTCAACCCATGAATCCTACTTATTTTTCCCCCTGGGTTAAACCACGACAGCATTGTATACAGCTAAGGCTTCACAGTTTTCCTTCAACAAAGCTGTTTTAAAGCCTCATCCAAGTCACAACGTTGAGAGCTGACAGTTCTCTAGTGGGTGTGGGGAGAGGACAAAAATCTTTGATAACAAAGGCTTAAATTTCTTTTCTCCCAAACCCTTGGAAATGTGTACACAAAGTATTTTCCCTCAGAGGTAGATCCGTTAAAGGCGAGCTCCATGCTGATGATAAAGAAATTACCTTGCCTGCCTCCCTCACAGCAAAACCTCTCGGAGCTTGCCTCCGCTCAGATTTGACAGGGAGCTAATACAGTGTGCTTGTTGTCTCAGGATGGAGAAGGGAAAAGCCTGCTACTCTAAATAATCTGCTGGGTGGATCACTTCTGTCAGGTTAGAAAGAAAAATACTTACTGGTAGCTGCCGACGAGCTGTCACAGGTTGGTGGTGCCCATCCTTCTTCACATTGGCATTGCAACTCGTGGTCGCACACCTAAGGGAGCACAACGCCAGGAATACCTTCAGGTTGGAAAAGTGAGTGAAGCTGCGATGTCATAAAATTTCAGTGGCTCTGGATCAGGGTCCTGATAAGCTTCTTGAAGCTAGGTCTGGAAGCCCCCTCTCATTTCACTTGGGCCAAAATTTAGCACAGAGGGGAGGAGCAGTTTTGCTCAGTAAAGGGCAGGCCCGACGGTCTGCTCTCGTGTGCCTTTTGCAGGTGTTTCTGCCGTGAAAGCTACAGCACAAGGCACAAAGCAGCAGAGTTGGCTTTTACACGTGTAGGTCTCTGAATGCTCAAATAAGATGAGCATCATCATCTTCCCCAAAAGGGAAGATGACCTGAAAAAGAATGTCTGTGATATTGTGGCTCAGAGGCAGGGCCAGACACAGAACCTTTGTCCATCTCCCGTGACCTCCTTAGCAAAAATAGTGATGCTGTATCAGATTAGATTTGCTTTCATAAAAATATAGGAAGCTTCTGATTCCACAACTTTTGCAGATCCCTATCCCAATGACTTAAATATTGCCATCAATAAAGTCTGTAGCTGATATGCATAATTTTCTTGTTTTTTTTTTTTTTTTTTTTAAGTTAATAGCATCAAATGCTCGTATCTTACAGCATGTCCAGTACATTTGGCAGAGCAGTTGGTTGATCTAAAGACATCTTCAGCATAAACACATTCTCCGTTGCTGCACACCTGAAACGTACAGGGCAAATGTCACCAAAGTGATTTATAGCTTTCAGAACATGCAGAGCTTGCACGTTATTGTGTAAAGTGATGAAGAGTAAAAGGAGGCATAGAAACAGGTCTGCAAATCACTTAAACTTACATTAGGAGTTTGATATGCGGATATAATTTTTCATTCAACCTTTGGGTATTTTATAGCAAAGGGGAGTGGCAAAGATGTACAGACATCACAGCTTTCCACTCCTCTTCAATCCTTCGTCCTCCCCAGCCCTCCCAAGTAGAAATATATAGCAAAGAAATTGGACATAGCACTCAGTGATGCCTAACACATCCATTATGGAAATAATTAAAAATAGCAGTATACATATGATCTGTTAACCCTTCATACAAAGGTATGTTTCTGCTGCCACGTAGATTTGTGTCACTGAAAAATAATAAGACAGCAGTGAAGCCTAAGGAAATGGGAACGATAGCAGTTTCTGTTTGCTTTGCTACTGATTTGCAGTAGATGCGAGGTGGATGGTGTGGCAAATAAGATCAGGAGTAGTTTGGCGTCCACTTCAGTCTTCCCTGTTTAAAATCTTTCTTGTCTGGTAAAAGAGCTAGTGATATAAGCAAGACTGAAAGAGCAGAAAAAATAAGGAGAAAAGCTTTTCTCTACTAACCATCCCCTTCCCACACTTCGTTCCATCGCGAATCATCCCTAGGTCCACGTCTTCATTTCTAGGAAAACTTGCTTTGCAGGACTCAAAAGTCACCAGGCTCCCGTCCTGAGGCATCTCGTTCCCCCCAGTACAGAACAACTTTCCACACATGATATCTCTGGAAGAACAAGAACTGCTAGAACAACGACGTGGCACAGCAAAACTGAGCTGGTCTCTTGTCCAGCTTGAATTTGTTGCGTCCATACGGGAACTCAGAAGAAATAGCTGCAGAAGGAAATTTTGGTTTGCGGTGTTTTCAGGTCGGTGTGTGAGTAGAAGGTGGCAGGTTCTTAATTCCTCTTGAGCTTTTCAGGGAGCCCACAATAATTTGCAGAAATGAGTATTGAACTGACCTGTCCTTAACTTCTGAGGTTCAAGTTCCCTGTCCAAATAATCCCTTCCCTGTACTTACCTGCACATGCGTGCGCACGCACAGAGTCATTTTCACAAGCAGGCTTGCACATATAGGTGTTCACGCTTGCTCTTTCTCAGACTGATCTCATGATTTGGAAACTAGTTTTGCTCTTTCTCAGACTGATCTCATGATTTGGAAACTAGTTTTCTCCGAATTCTTTACCACAATATTCAAACTGAACAAAAAGAAGGGACGCGTGGACATATGTGCCACCTAGAATCGTGTGCTGTTTGCTTCTGTCTCTTAATTTGAATAGGAACGGTCTGTCTTCCCAAATCCCAGCAAATTCTGTAACACAGTGCTTACTTTTTTTTACACGGGACGTGACTACCTTTTTCTTTTCTGCAGTATCCATAATATACCCCTTTCTCGTTCATCCGGTAGCAGGAAGCCGCACCTTCAGTAGCCTCTGTGAAAGAGAAGAATGCAGCGGGATTAGTTTAGGTTCTCTACCTGTGAAAACTAATAATATTCAATTTCCTTTACCTGTTTAGGAAATGGCCTTTCCCAGTTGAAGACACCCACAGGCCTAAAAGACTCCCTCTGGCACTCCATGCATTAATTCTGCAATGTTCTTGTGTACACACAGCAGAACCTATCCTGTGTGTTCTCTCTCTATCCAGTACAAACCAATAGACCTTGCTTAAGAGAAGGGACATAGTCAGAACTGGAGATGGTTTAGGACTGGGAAGAGGGTAAGCCGCCACACACCTTCAGAAACATAAAGGCATGCTAAATTTGGACATTAACTTGAAATACAGACATTTCCTCTTCCTATCAAGCAAAGAACACTTGCCTAGCTCCATTCCAAAGTTACCTTAAAAGCACTGTGCAAGACTACTACTACGCTTACCACTTCCCGTTTCTCTAGAAATACATTGCGTTGTATGCTGAGCTTCAGCGTACATAGTTCTAATCACTTGCAGTGTTAAACAGAAAAATAAGAGTGTATGCTACAAACTGGAACTCATTTATATAGACATGCTGTTCCTGATACACAACAGGTCTTTGATGACCTGCTAGCAGGCAAAGCCCACCCCTGTCTCTCTCCTTTGACCTAGGCGACTTGCTTTTCCAATGCCAACTTGTACTCACGTGGTCCGAAAGCAGCTTTGCACTGCTTTTCTCGGGTGGGACAGCTTCCCATGTAGCAGTAGCCTTCGCCGTAGTTGCAGGGATATCCATTCACACGGAATCGATCCGCTGGGCAATCCTCAGAAAAGCCGGTGCACATCTCAGCCAGGTCACAGTCATGCTTAACTGCTCGGCAGATAACTCCTGATTTTTTATACTGAAGCGGGGGGAAAGGAATGCCACAGTTAACACAGCACTCTTCCACGCCATTTGAAAATCACACTGAACTAGAGGGCTAAAATTAGGGGAGCCAAATCTCATCGTAACTGTACAGTTTGCATGAGGGGCCAGATCCGTTTCCAGTGCAAAGCTGGTTATGTCAATTGACAAGATTTTTTTCCTGGTTGTGCCTCAGCTTTTCTTTCCAGGAGAACACAGGTAATCAAAATGCTCATTTCTCCAGGATGTTGAAGGAGCGAGTAAATTGATAGTTGCGGTGTAGCTTGGGATGGACAAAGTGCGCTTGTCATTACCGTGCTACGTCAGAATTACAAATAAAGAGGATTGATTCTTTTGAAAGGTGTATTGCTGCTTTCTCACGGGCATAAATAAAATCTACCCTGGAAAGTATGAGAAGCTAGAGATTAAAAGGAGCCTTACTTGGCAGTTTTCACAGCACCCTCCGTGTGCGCACATGGAACCTGGCGTCAGTTTGCACGTCTCGGGGTCGCAGCAGTCGTTCGTGCACTCCTGTGACAGAATCAGCAGTCAGAGCTCCGGTACACCGCGGCAGGGTTTGCTCCCCTCCCGACCGCGTTCTCAGCGAACCGTCCTGTACGTGGTTATCGAGGGAGGGAAGGGCAGCTGGGACCTGCGCTGGGCTGCTCTGAAAACCAGTGTCACCAGAAGCCACGCCAGCCGTTGTGAGCGAGCGCAGAAAGAATACAAAGCGTGTTTAAATATGAAAGTGCTGATAGAAGTTGGGGGGGGGGGTTGCTTATTTCTGCCGAGATGGTTTTGTATGTATGGCTTTTCACCGTTCTCGGTTCCTCTGTCAACACAGCGTGACAAACCACAGGGTCCTCTTTCCCACCGTTTCGCGTACACTGTATAGGGGGGACTACACTGCAGAGCAGCGATCTGATGACCACGGTTTCTACAGAAATCTTTCAGCTGGCTTTGACCCAGCCACCTCAGAAGCTAACAGAAATCAGCTACTGTACAGCCTGAATAAAGCTCTTTGCCTCTTCCACGTCCTATTTTATTCCCAGTTATGCAGATACCTCAGGAGTACCACAGTCGCATTCCTCTCCTTTTTCCACAAAGCCATTTCCACAGGATGGAGGCGCTACGATGCTGCTTATATCTGGGATGTTTGTTAGGCATTTTGGCATGTCACTCAACATGTATTTCTCAAAACTTTGGAGGCTGCAAGAGCTGAATTTCTTGGGGATGATAGCACTATATTGAGAAAGCAGAAGGATTTACGTTAGGATCGACATAGGCAAGGAGAAGCAATACCCTTTACAGGAGAAGTGAAACAAGTGACTATTGGGTGCAGCCATTTTCCCAAATATATGTATTAATAAATGCAATGGCTATCTCCTACTTATAGCTAAAAAAATAAGTGCAAGCAAACAGAACAGAAACAATTAATGTACTAAATGTAAACGCTGCATATAATAAATCCCACATCTCGACGATTTAAGCCTGGTCTACACAATTTGTGCCTGGATGGTTCAGGCATTAGTTTTGCACTGGGCCGTTCCGCAGAGGCTCAGGGTGTTCAACTAGAGATGAAAATGGAACTAAATTCCTGTCTAATGGGTGTTTATTGAAGGTGCAAGCACTTTGTGCAGTTTTCACAAGAGACATCTTCAAGGTAGAGAACAAAAATATACTTTAAGTAAATCTTGGGACTCTGTCATCTGAGATACCACAGCAGTTTTGTGCTGTTGCTGTTGTAAGGAATTACTTATGGTTTAATGTGAAGGCCCCCACTGCACATGCAAAGCTAATGTTATCCAAAAGTGACTAAAGGTTTGGGGTTTTTGTGTGGGTGGGGGTTTTTTTGAGGGGAAAGGGGGGAGAGGAGGGGAAGTATCCATCTGGGAATATTTTATGAGGGCCTGGCATGTCTTCATTTTTCTCTTTTTGTATAATTTGAATGGAATAATCTCAGAGAACAAGAATAATCGCTACTCCATTTTGGAAACTGGCAGCTTGTTCAAATCCCATCCTTAACTGCCCCACGCATTAATGCCCTCGCCTTTGTATGCAAACTCTTACCTGACAGTATCTGTCATGATACAAACTGGAGCACTGCACGTGCAGGCTTTGGTGTCGTGACTCATGCCAAGGTTGTGTCCCATCTCATGTGCCATGGTAGCTGCCACTGCAATTTCATTTCTGTTGTGATCCTGTAGAGATAAGAACAGGCTCCTGTTTCTGTGAGTATTTTAGAACAAGCGGGAACACCAGAGAAGCCGTGCGACTAAGAAACAGGACAATTTTTCTTCAAGGGAAATCATCCTCACTGCGACATAAGGACCGATACGTTGTTCAATCCATGCATGCGGCTATTCCACAGTTTACGCTGGATTATATTACAATAGCAATGAGATGATACCACTAATGAACATGAGTAAATTGGTATAATTAGTTTTTAAATAAACAGAAGGAACTCAGACTGCCAAGTAACAACTGAGTGTCAAGGGCGACTGAACATCTGAAACTCTTAATCCTCTCCCTGGATAGCTGTCTCTGTGCTTAGGGTAATTATGTGGGTGCAATATAATTATTACACCAAGGTAACCATTGTGTACAGCATTCCGTGCGCACGGAAAGGAAAGGCAGATGCTGTGCTCCATCTTCGGTCTTAGCTTGGCGTTTTGTGCTGCTTGGTGGGAGGGAGGAAAGGAAAAGTCCTGCTCTTTTGGGTGAAATCCGGGTGTATAAGCAGCAGGGGGTAGCGGAAATGCAGAAAGCACGAGCCACAGCGTACTGGTCACACACTTCCCCCACAGCATTGCAAATCACGCTGCTACAAAATGCATCCCCGCACCTTGAAAAGCATTCGGGTTTTACGATCACCCTCGGATTTCCTTATGGTATGGGAAAGCTGGAATTTCATGTTGGTTATTCCCCTTACCAACAAGCCCAGCCTCTGAAGCGGGGTGCAGCAGTTGCATTCCCAGCGTTGTTGCTAAAGTTTTGGATCTGTGTTCCTGTTTAGTCTGAAGTTTAAGCACAGTAGTTTAGGCAGCTATAATTAAGTGGCTAAACTGATGATACGCGTTATGAGTCAGAACCAATTCCCTGTTCAAAATGGGGAACCTTACCATGGAGGCACAAAGTCACTTATTTCTCTCCTTTTGACTCTACTGGGGCCTGGTGCTCCAAATGCAGGTGTCAGAGTTTGGTGTTGGCATTTAGATAACGCAGATACCATGCGTCGTGTGGGCTTTCTTTACCCTCTGCACTTCGCTTAAAATAAAACCTCTGAGTGTGAATTTCTACCGTCTCATAAAACAGTGATGTGAACCAGACAGAGAACTGAAAGTGTCATACACCACATAATTTTCATAAATGTTCTTTGCTGGCTGAGTAAAAAACATAGGAAAGCCTTTAAAAAATAAAATAAAAATAAACCAGACCTGAATAATACCTGCAGAATATGTATCACTGCATATGGATTTTAGAAAGGCTAATCCAATCGTTGTCCCCTCAAAGTCATAGCCTCTGTGAGGAAGAAGAAAGGCAGAGTGAAATGCAACGACGTGACCAGGGAGCCGATCTGAAGTCAAGTCTGCTTTCTGAACCAGGCTGAAGGCTTTAAGCATACACTCTTTTCCAGCTCTGGTTTGCATCCCTGATTTGATACAATATTTGAGGACTTGCTTCAGATCACGGCAAATCAGAAGACAATTGAATACACTCTTCATTTTAAATTTGTGCTTAAATTACACTGCTGTTCATCAGACTTAAAGCGTCTGTCTGAGCGTCAAGAGCTTGGTGGAGTGCTCTAAATGTAGCGAAGTGCTTGGATGAATCAGGACCATTGAACACAAGCCAGAACAGCGAAGTGAGTGCCGGTTTAGTTTGGCAACGTGCATTTCCCAGCTGTTAAACTTCATGTCATGGCTCCTTAGGTTAGACTATGCCGCAGTCTTCAGGAGCCTCGACTGTTCTGTGACCAGAGCAGGGAAGAGGAGAGACTGGGATGCAGCAATAGTCCACATTGCCTGTTTTTGCAGGGATTCAGACAGAAAGATTAGATGCTATGACCTAGCAGGTAATCGTGCTCCGTGAAGAAAATAAAAGCAAGAAACAAGAGCACGCATTTACCTTTTTGTCCTAGAATCAGTACAATCTGGTATGGGAAAGCATGAAATGTGGTTCAGTATATACAGCGTCTGTGATGGGTTGGTGACCAATTTTTGAAGAACAAATTCCTTTAACGTCCTTGCAAACGCAAATAGGAAACAGAATGGTACACACGTGATTAGCTGAGCGTTGTCATTTCTTTTCCTCTTTAATAAGTCTGACAGGCGCCACTTTGAGAAACTGTCCAGAGTGAATCCTGCAGCACGGCTCAGGAGGCATTTATCACCATCTGTCCAGATTTCTAGGCCAATTAAAGCCACGTACATATTTATGGCCTTATAAACCTGCAGCAGAGAAACAGTGCTGCTGTAAAAATGAAGTACGTTATGAAGAGCAACACTTATCCTGGTAATTGGGTCACTTTTGTCACTTGCAGTGTCGTTCACTCCAGGCCTGATTTAAGCTTTTCCGCACTTGGAAGTTGCAACAAAAAATAAAGAAGATAAAACAAAACATGGAATCTTATCTTCCCCCACATTTAAACCAGCTATAAAAATGGGTTTAAAAGACTTGAAAATGCCAGCAATATTTTGGAAAAAATTTGACTTGCCAAAGAAACCAAGGATCAAAAATCAGTTAATTCTTTTTGAAGGATTTCAATCGTTCACTTTAACAGCCGTTAAGGTATAAGTCTTTCTTTAGCAATAATTAAATTTATAGGAATCTCATATCTGAGGACAAAGAACAGGATAATATGGACAGATGTGTTAAATTTGTTTTATAAATTACAATGAAGTTCAGTTGTCATTCTTTCCTACATGCAGTAATGAAAATTCATGACGTTTGCAAAAGAAAAAAATGATAAATAACTTCTATTTCAATTTCACTTTGCCATATTTGCTCTTACCGTGTTGATGTAATTGACTATTCCAAATATCCTTTGTCTTACAGTTTTAACATCTTCCTCATACTTCTTATACTAAAAAAGTAAATATAGTACTTTAGGAAAAGGAGAGGAAAAAAGTGATTTATCAGAAAAGAAATATGCCACAGAAGATCGCACTGCAAACCACGCCATACCTGGTCTACTTATTATCTTTCCAATGTACTGTTTTATCAGACAATGTCTTTCAAGACCAGGCTCATTTAAAACATGTATCTATGGTATAGTGCAGATGACAGGCACTGCACGGTGTTTTCTGAATTCTCGTCATCTACAGGTGGGATTCGACATTGGGAAATCCTATTCCTAGCCAAAGGCAGTGGTAAAACATCGCGTAGCACTGCAGCTGGAGTAGGAGCCCAGGGATATGAGTAGTACCTGCTTTGGAAAGCTCACCTCTAGCTGGTGAAATGAGGAAAAAAAATCATTTCAATACTCACCAAAGTATTGTCTGCAACTATGTAAACTTCCAGATACTTCTTTGCTTTCAGGTATGCCTTCATCTAAAGAAAAGATGCATTTAAATGACTTCTAAGGCCTGTTTTAGTCTCAACATTTGCAATTTCAAACCCATGTATTAGTTACGAGGGTGTTTCTTTAGCCAGGTCATTTAGAATGGGACTGCCTTGTTTTAGAATGATGAAAGGTAGGTTAGATATTAGAAGGATTGTTAAAACGGAGAAAGCTAGGCTAGCTATTAAGAAGTATTTAGATGTTTAAAGATGCACACAGGCACCTGTTAGTACATGCAGGACAGCTTAGCTCAAGTGGTGACTGAAATCTCAGATCTGTGAGACTGTGTGCACTGGTTTTTAAGATCTGATTATGCTTTACTGTTGGCGATCACTTCTCTTCTGGAGGTGCCACCAGACAAAGTGGGACTTCACGATACTCACAGAGTTCTCCTACAGCCTCAATTTCTTTTCTGACTTGTACTTACTGGACTGTTGTTTAAGTACGTACTTACTTCTGGACTGTTGCTGGATTTGAAGATGTCATTGATGGGGTCATTTGAATCCTCTTCCCAGGTATTATTGAGTACACCACAGGTTTTTATGGACTTTTGTTCAAGTTTCTCATACTTATAGACTGCATGTTCGTCTCTATCTGAAGTTCCCAAGGGTTCAATAAGGTACTTCTGACCACGGGTCTCAAAATATCCACTAAGAAAATTAGTTAGACTGTGATCTTTTGAATCCACAGGACTGAGTCAAGATAGCAACGTTATCTCTAACAGCATTTAGCCCAAGCGTACAGACCATTGCATGCACTGACGCAACGGAACAGTTTGTCGGCATTCAGGCAGAGTGTACAGCAATTTAAAGGCAGAAATCAAAGCTGCTGAGTCAATTGGAAGATCTGGCTGGTCAGGTGAGGTCCCTGAGTAGGAGACTGTCAGTCAAAAAGAAAGTGGTTTAGGAATTAATTGGATTTAAATTTGGGGGTTCTGTGCTAACTGAGGTGATTGCAAAGTGAATTTCGGTTCAGTGGGGAATTCAAAGATATGTTTTCATCTTTAATTGAGATGAAAGAAGGAATTAAGAGTTTTGAATCATTTTGAAAAGCTGAAATATTGACAGGAATTAAGAGTTTTGAATCATCGTGAGCAGGCAAATGTCAAAATAGGCATTCTGTGTTACCACGTCAACTCACAAGCTGTGCAAGAAGTGTTCACAAAGGAAGTCTGCGTTTTGGCAAAACCCCACTAACCACTGGGAAAACGTTCTGCTGCAGCTTCTCAGACTCAACAGCCATCCTCTTGCCATTTTATGTTATCCCACTCTGTCTTCAGTGATCACAAAGGAGCAGATCCTTTTAACTGAGCTTTTCATGCAACAGCCTGAATGTTCTGACCCTGTAACTGCTGTAGCACTGAAAATAGCGTAGCCTTCTCCGGAAGCGTCAGTGGAGCTTCCTACAGCTTCGAAGCATCAACCCTAAACATTTTATATAAGCACCACCCAATGCTATGATTTGCGACCTGATCTAATATGGAATTGGTCATGTCAATTTATTGATAGAGTTGTTCCTTTAGCTGCCAGTTTATAAGCTCTGAAACTTAAGTAGGAAGGTCGCTTTTTTCTCCTTTCTTCCCCCCCACCCCCCTTTTTTTGTAAGCTAGTTTTCTTGTAAGCATGAATAAAAGATAACACCACTTATTTATATCCTGGTTCTATTTAAATTGGAAAATTTGTCCTCAAAGAGCATGCATGTTCTGCCACTCGTACCCTTTGGGAACCAAACTTCTGTCTTACCTTAAACCTCTGCAAGCACTGATGCTTGCTATGGAATCAGCATCGTTCTGAACGTAACCTTCATAATAGCAGTGATCCTGTTTAGAAAGAAAAAATACATTGCCAAACTGGGCTATGCCTCATTCACTGCAACGAATCGGCCTAGCTCCAGTGATTTCAGGAGACATAGCTACATTTCTGCCTACAAGCTACAACAAACTATGCTGTCTGAGGAAATGTCCCGATAGAGGAGATTCTTAAAATGAGAAAAGCTGGTGACTTTTTTGATGATGACTATGACATGACTGTTTCCATGTTTGCTACGCTACTGTTATTGTTATTCTTCAACACAGAGTGACCCAAATTGTGACAAATCCAATCATGGTGTGCTCTGGTCAATACACAACAGTGCATGAAAAAAAGAATATGTGTATTCACCGCTCAAAATTAAGCGCATAATGATGTGCTCTGCTTGAAATAAAGTCCATACCAAATTATTTTATTGTGGCCAAATTTCAGGGAAACACCCTTTAATATTAACCCAACAATTAAATGCTTTAACTTCAATGAGATTAAAATGCATGTATTATATTAAAACATATGATTCGGGGGAAAATTTTCATGACTTAATTGACTTAGGGATCTGAGGTCTAATGAACATTTCTGTGTTGAAAGAGACTTCAAAGTCACACAGTTATTGTGGAAAATTTTACCCATAGCATTTTCCTTAATAGATTTCTTGAGAGGCCCATCACATTATCCAAACCTGCATGCATTTTGCCTTTTCTTTTCTCATGGATGTTTGGTTTCACTTTACCATTTATTTGTCTTCCTTCCATCGCAAGGTGCCAACTTTCTTACAGTGAAAAAGACACCAACAAAGTGAAAATTACTAGGGAAAGAAGTGCAGAATTGCTCTCCGTCTTTTGAGGATACAAGAGGAACAACTCCTGAGATAGTAATAAAGTATCCACTACGTAGGAAGTCCTTCCTCAGCAAGCTGCACAGGTAGGCCTGTTTGAGATTGTCTTTAACCAGGTGGAGGTGCTATTTGCTTTTCACAGGATCCATTCAAGGAGTGAAAGTAGTTGGAGCAACCAGAAGTGGCATCTTTTTCCACAGAAAAACCAACCCAGAATTCTTTATGCACGTTTATTTCACTCATGATCCTCCCATTCCTGCTAATTGCTCCACAACAAAGAATGTTGGGCTTTGTATTCCAAATTATCTGTGTTACAACACATAGCATGACATCGGACAAAAAGCTTCAGGTGAGAGCTTCGTTGATGGGAAGACCCGCAAGTGCACAGTTAATTAAAAACCAACCTCTACAGTGACTTCCTTTGTGTCTGGATCTGAATAACTGATTTGTTATGGCTCAGAGAAAGCACCTGGGGTAACCTGCAAAGCATTTTCTGAAAACAAACCCAAACCACAAACAACAAAGGGAGAGAGCAACTCCCATTTTAATCGTCTGCCTCAAGGCCAGATTTTTACAAGAGCGGAGCATCCAATTACTCTAATTTTCTATATCTGGAACAACAGAGCACATCCTCATGCAAATTGTTCCAGTAAAATAAACAGATTAATTCTCTATAACTGGTTTAGTTGATTAAACCCTTTCCAGAAATAACTGCAGAATAAACTGGGTAGCATCTCAACAAAGCTGCGTGCTGTAGAGAAAGGTGTGATGGTTTGATGGTAGCAAGTCCTAAGAAGCTATCTTTCACGGGCTGAGCCAGTACACAGTAACTAGCCATGCACAGGTTGTTAGCAAATACCAAGTGCAAGTTTGTTACTGTAATTTACAATGATGTTTTCTATTTTATTTTAAGCATCTAATGATGTTTACTTTTAAAAAATCTTTTGCTTTGCTGACTTAATCTTTCCATGAGCTTAAAGTACATTCTTACATAATAATCACAGCAATATTTTAGGCCTCTCGGAACAGATTTCTGTTCTCGACTGTTATTTATCCACTCCCTGTTGCAGACTCTTTTTACAAGGTCAACTGTAGCCCAGATGGTTCAAGTTTAGCCTAGATATGAATGAAGACTCGGACCTAAGGTTGGCCTCTTCCTGCAGTGTGATACAAAGAGCATTTCGAGGAAAACGGGTTGGTTTTGTTCTAGAACAAATCGATTCTTAGAGGTAGCTTTTTTAATCGAGTCAGTATATTGTTTTTGTCTTGCTTCAGGCATTGTCTTGAGTCGGTAGCTTTAAGGAGGAAAGAAATTCCTTGGGTCTTGTACAACAGCTAGAAAAAGTGCTAGTAGGGAACAAATAATTACATACTTTTCCAAGAGCCTAAACCAGGAAGAAAAATCATCAGTGAGGTTTTCATTGACAATGAAGATTTGGCTTTATCAGGAAGCAAAACAAATAACATCTTACATTTGCAGATACTCTGTGCAACTAAATGAGATCATAAAGATACCTGCCTGAATATGAATCACATGTTTAATTACGGATATACAACCTGTGCATGCTTGTGCATGCCAAGCTCTGAAAAAATCTGTTCCCTGCTGACATGAATTGAAAGAANCATTTTCTGTGAGCGTGGGTGGTAAGGAGAGCCAGCGAGGAAGTGTGTCTTTATCTGAAGCTATGATCTTGCCGAGATTAGGCTGTAAAAGCAAGTCCGGGAGTTCTGCAGAATGAGCGAAGTCAGGAGGGCAAAGTCAGGAGATAGAAGGCAGTGGAATGGCCCTGACTCCACTCCCTTTCCTGACAGAACAGAGAAAGTCGGCTCAGATAATGTGTTCACCAGCCACTAAGGTGAAAAGCGGTCGTCTTTTTAAAAGACAAACTGCGTGTCTGATTCTCAACGGGTGTAAATCAGCGCAGCTCTGCCAACGTCATGAGTTACACCTTCCCTGACCCTTCAGAGGCATCCTAAATTGCAGTGCTTAGAACCTTGATTTCAAATCTTCCCTTTCTGTCTGATATGTGCTATTATTTCATGGACGCAGGAATCTCATACGGACCTCCTCAAGACTGCAAGTACGAGGGAAGGAAACCTTTTCTTATTACCTTGATCTCAGGACTTGTTGTTATTTGTTGACCGTCATCAGAATAAACTGTTTCAGTATAGTCTCTCGCTAACAGGTGCCTGCAAAGAGTCAAGTGCAATTATTATTCAAAATAAATTGTAGTCATCTAGAAATGAGGCAATCAGATAACATGCAAAGCATGTAGGGAATTCAAACGATTACTCAGGTTATTATTAGTATCGAGAAACTAGGGAAGTGAAGCTGCTGGGTGGGGAATTCTGCCTGGTTTTAATCCTTACTCAAACAAAGGGACATTTCTAAAATAAGAAAGCAATTAAAGTCTACTTATTTCATTGGTGTAAACTAATCTCTCAGTAGATCTGAAAGTAAATGTATAATTACATATGCAATATTGATCCTTTTTTGGCCTCCAATTTGTGTAGCCATTTCCACCACTCCAGAGCGCGTGTGAGGTGGTACTGGTCTATTCTCTTCCCAGTTCACCCCCACTGATTATAAATAGCAAAGATCTAGGTCAGTGGAAAAGCTGCCTTCTCCGTTTCACACGTGCCCATGCATACATGAATGTGTACATGTGCACACACTCAGGGATGCTGTGCAGGGATCGCACTAACATGTATTTATCCAATTTTTTTGCTCACAGCTTTTTTATAACTTTGCTAGTGCAAGTTCTCATCTTTGTAATCGTTCTTCCTGAGCCTGATTTTTCTTTTCTGTCTATGCAAAGCTCTATTTTTGGGTACACGCATGTTCCTGAACTTTCATCGGAGGACGTCATGACTATGGAATATATTACTGTCTTTCTTCCACCACTGGCAAAGGCGCCTTTGGGTTTCTTACTAGCATACACAGTTGTGGTTTGCTATGGAAGGCCAGATCCTGCAAGGCTCTGTGCACTCAGGCTCCTAGGCGTCAGAGCACTAAGCCGATGCTTAACTTTAAGCCAGGGCTGTAGTCTTACTAAAGCTAGCAGCAAAGCAAACGTATGTTCACTTCTATATGGGCAACTACCCCAAACTGCCACGATCCCATTTCTTTAAAAAGAGTGGGATTTAGTACAAGATAATTTCCATTCCCTCCCATTATTTAGATTAGATTAAAACAGGAGCAGTTAATTATAGCCTATGTTAAACATGAACTGATGATAATACTATTGTATTTACACAGCCATTAGTAAAGTACCTATTAAAGCAGACCGTTTGATCGCATGTTAAATATTATGGTGGAGCCAGCAAGCAGAAAATCACATCTGTGCTTTATTTTGTGTTGCTCTGTACAGCTTTGGACTTCTCTTTGTGTGCTTCATTCTGTAACAAAGCCCGCTGCTTCTCTCTACCTTCTGCATGGCCTGTTTAAATGCTGTTAATCTCTTCAGCCAAGGAGGTGAGCTCTCCTTCCTTTCAATTTCCATATAGCATTTTGTTAGTGCCAGTATATATTAGACTACTCAAAGTCCAACAGCAGTAGTGTTAAGGTAGGGAGTGTTGGAAACCAAATTATTAAGGATTATTGCATTTCTTGTTACTATTTTCCATTTTTGAAAAGCATACAGAGCCAAGACAGCCCCATTTCCTGGATATTTCTGTTGTTCTTCTCTGTAGTTTCTACCAGCATAAAGCAAATAAATATAACCCATAGACTGCCCGTGGACACAGAAAACTTGTGAAATAACATGAAAACATTAAACATTCATTGGATTTAGCCATTCAGGAACTAAACGGGAGAACAGAGTTAGCAGTATAGGCAAGTCACTCCGTCATGGTAGCGTTGTATGCCTGTGGCGTTATTTCACATTGCCAAAATAGCGACATGATGCTTTCTGTCCCCTCTTCTTTCATTGGGGTTGAAAGGTTGTATTTACCAAAAGACCTCCGTCTTGCAGGAGCTTAAGTCCTGTCTCTTTGTATCCTGGATGCCCTACAGAGCCATTTACAGTGAGGAATAATGCCCAAGGAAAAAGTTGAAATGAACCTACTTATTTTTTTGTAGGTGCAATATGACTTCCTCTCCATTGGCTTTGATTCCATACTCCATTGTGTCATCGTATTTTGTCTGTAAACAGATTTAAGTGTTAGCATACGGACTGTTACAATTTCTGGCCTCACTGTGAGCTGCTTGTTACCGAGCTGCCAACTGCATTCTTTTCCTCCTTTTCCCACCAAAAGTTAAGTATTCTGACAGTTATAGAATAAGCAGGAGGTCACTCTGTTTCATATTTTTTAATTAGAGGAACAAATTTAATTTTGCAAATGTATTTCTACAATCGTAAGCACGCACCCTGCATATTTGGGAAAGTGCTGAAGTGGATGCTTAAATTCAAAGACTTTCATAACTGTCTTGAAATATGTAAGAGCATGCTTAGTTTTAAGCATTTGATTTAATTTACTTCAAAATAAAATGTGTATAGGTCATTCAAAACCTGAGTAGCATCAAAACCTACATCTTTGCAGAGATACAAGTACAGAAGACCCCCTGACGGCATACAGGTACTTCACTGCGTACCGAGCACAACTCACAGTCTGTCTTTACCAGACATGGGATCGCTCTTCCAGGATTTCTTTTTCACTTCATTTTGCAAGACCAATTTCTGGCTCCAAATTCTCTTATACTTGAAAACCAAGAGTACTCCGACTCCAGAAAATCTTCCCCACCTCCCAGCAAAAAAAATGTTGTCTCTTTTAATACCTCTTTGTTTCTTTCTACATCTCTTTTATGTACTGTGTGCAGTTTCCGTGGATAAACTATTTCATATTGCTCAACTCCAGGTAATTTGTTGCTCGTGCTCCCTAGGGAGAAACAGATGTATATTTATGAAAACACAGTACTAACTTATTGAACACCATATTTCATGTCTGTCAAGACTGATTCTTTTGGGCTGTGTAGTCATTCATCTGTTGCACCACTCATTTCTCATGTATTCTCTGCACTGGCTCTGGCATGTGCTCATCTGGTCTGCTAAGCAGCCACCCCCGTCGTGTGACCTACCACCAGGTTTGGTACAGTCGGGATTTCGGATGAGTTGACATACCTGGCTATTTCCAGGTGTCAAAATATTTTATGCAATTTGCTTTGGATTTTTTTCCCCAGCGCCAGTCAGCGGGTTTGAGTACCGACATGCCAGACCAGCTATGCAAGGTGCAACCTTTGCCTTCACTTTTTGCAAATGACGTGACTGAAGTTACACGGTTCTGTGAAATTAGTAATCTCCAAACCTTATCACATGATGATATACCACTTAAGGCTGTCTCTAGATATGCAAATAAACTCATACAATTCACCACAAGTCTGGAACAAGCCTAGATGAATGCTTTAGAAAGCTTTTCAGCTGGTCTTCTCCCATAGATACTTGTGACAGTACTTTAATAGACACATTCTTAGCTATTGAATCAGATTGAGGGTGGTTACATGCTTGTGACAACAGAAGGACTGGAGAAGGCATTTGAACAAGGCTAGGTGAAATAATAGGAGACAGGCAGTAGAGTAGGAAAATCGTGAAGGAGGTAAGGAATCCAGATGATTCCTTAACTCGCATAACCCTTCTTACTGGTCTTACTTGTGTGTTGTGTGTCTGCAGTGGCTATAAAGAACTTGTTGAGGAAATACTGTGCTGAAGAGTGTTTCTTTTTGTTTTCTGCTTCTGAGCCTGAGTAAATCTTGATGATTAATTTATGGCACGACTTGCAGGGGTGGTCAGCACACGTTGCATCATTCGAAGTTGTCCTGGTTGCAGTTGTTTACATTTTTCAGCTTCCCATGCTCTGCCAGGTGCACAAGGAGCTGGGAGGGAATGCAGGCAGGACAGCTGATCCCAATTAGCCATCAGGGCTATTCCATACCACCTGATGGCAAGCTCAGTATAGAAACTGGGGGAGTTGGCTGGGGAGGGAGTGATTGCTGCTTGGGGGCAGGCTGGGCATTGGGTGGTGAGCAATTGCATTGTGTATCACTTGTTTTGTATATTCTGCTGTTATTATTGATATTTTCTCTTTCTCTGCTGTCCTATTGAACTGCCTTTATCTCAACCCATGGGTTTTAGGGTTTGGTTATTTTTTTTTCCCCTCCCTGATTCAGTCCCCCATTCCACTGGGGCAGGGGGAGGGTGAGTGAGGGGCTGTGTGGCGCTTGGTTGCCAATCAGGGTTAAACCACAACAGAAGTTAATAATAGCAGCTGGTGTACAGCATTTGGGAAAACAGGGTCATACGAGGGATGTGTTGGTTTCTGACAAGGCAACAGCACGTTTTATATGCCTCCTAAGCTCTTTAATCTCCTACAAAAGGTCATTTCATCTGAATTGGCATATTCTTGAGGGCTCAGCACCAAGCACAAGAGCCTGTATTTGAAAAAAAAACAAAAAACAAACCCAAACCACAAACAACAAAGGGAGAGAGCAACTCCCATTTTAATCGTCTGCCTCAAGGCCAGATTTTTACAAGAGCGGAGCATCCAATTACTCTAATTTTCTATATCTGGAACAACAGAGCACATCCTCATGCAAATTGTTCCAGTAAAATAAACAGATTAATTCTCTATAACTGGTTTAGTTGATTAAACCCTTTCCAGAAATAACTGCAGAATAAACTGGGTAGCATCTCAACAAAGCTGCGTGCTGTAGAGAAAGGTGTGATGGTTTGATGGTAGCAAGTCCTAAGAAGCTATCTTTCACGGGCTGAGCCAGTACACAGTAACTAGCCATGCACAGGTTGTTAGCAAATACCAAGTGCAAGTTTGTTACTGTAATTTACAATGATGTTTTCTATTTTATTTTAAGCATCTAATGATGTTTACTTTTAAAAAATCTTTTGCTTTGCTGACTTAATCTTTCCATGAGCTTAAAGTACATTCTTACATAATAATCACAGCAATATTTTAGGCCTCTCGGAACAGATTTCTGTTCTCGACTGTTATTTATCCACTCCCTGTTGCAGACTCTTTTTACAAGGTCAACTGTAGCCCAGATGGTTCAAGTTTAGCCTAGATATGAATGAAGACTCGGACCTAAGGTTGGCCTCTTCCTGCAGTGTGATACAAAGAGCATTTCGAGGAAAACGGGTTGGTTTTGTTCTAGAACAAATCGATTCTTAGAGGTAGCTTTTTTAATCGAGTCAGTATATTGTTTTTGTCTTGCTTCAGGCATTGTCTTGAGTCGGTAGCTTTAAGGAGGAAAGAAATTCCTTGGGTCTTGTACAACAGCTAGAAAAAGTGCTAGTAGGGAACAAATAATTACATACTTTTCCAAGAGCCTAAACCAGGAAGAAAAATCATCAGTGAGGTTTTCATTGACAATGAAGATTTGGCTTTATCAGGAAGCAAAACAAATAACATCTTACATTTGCAGATACTCTGTGCAACTAAATGAGATCATAAAGATACCTGCCTGAATATGAATCACATGTTTAATTACGGATATACAACCTGTGCATGCTTGTGCATGCCAAGCTCTGAAAAAATCTGTTCCCTGCTGACATGAATTGAAAGAAACAATGCACGTGACAAAAAAAAAAGTGTGGTCTGTTAAGGTGAAGTATCACACAGGTAATAAGGGTGCTAACTATTTTAATTCAGGTTATCTCATTAACTGAATCCAGATAGAAGTATTTTCTTTCACAGCCAAAAGGCTGTCCGTGTAGTAAGTTGTCCCGATGGGATAAATTGTCAGCTCACTTGCAGGGGAAGTATGTTCTTAACTGGCTCACAAAACTAACTGGCTCTGGGTCCTTAAGCAACCTATGGCCAGTTTTCACACAAGTAAATAATTCTTTAACTAGAGAATTTTAGATAATCGCCTTGAACAGAAAGAGAAAAAAGCAAACATCCCTAACTTCAGCAATACCTTCTTTTTCAATGGCTTTAATTCACTGTTCTTCAGTATTATCTACAGGTTAATAATTAAAAAAAATCATAAAAGCTGTACAGAGTTATCCATAGCAACCACTGATAAAGGATAAAAAAAAAAAGCGCTGTACCTTGTTGGAGAAAATGTAGCAAAACAACAGAAACGAGAAGTGTGTTAGTCATCTCGGTTGCACTTGTCTGGCAGTGGTCTCTCTGGTCTGGGAAAGCTGGGTTCCCAGGCTGGCTCTGCTTCGAGCAGTCGTCTCGTGTGCAGTGAATGAGAGGGAGTGAGTTGTTCAGCTTTATTCTTTTTCCTATATGAGGAAGTGTTTACTAAAGGTGTTGCACAATTTTCAAGTCACAGAGCGTTACAGCAAGCGGAAGTTCCTGCTGGTTAGTTAATGTCACACGAATTGTGATAATTGATTACTTTTTTGAAAGAAGTTCCCTAAAACTGTTCATCGGGAAAAATAGAAATAAATAAATGAAGAGGGAGATTGGACTGGTCCTAACGTTGTCTTTTTGCTGGCTGGTAAAAAGCGACAGTAGAAACAGTGGGTACCACCGGTGGCTCGAGGAATGGGAAGGTTTTCAAGAGGCTCAAGGTAAAACAGATACTTACGGCTACATATGCCTTTCAGTTCTTGCTGATCGCCGTTCATTCTGCACAGAAGGGAAGGGTTTAGGGCAGCAGTAAAGGCACACGTAATTCTGTACCTGTGAATCATGCCTAGAATATAAATACTGAGTAGGTCCCTTTCTGCCCCTTCTATCTATATTAGTAATGTTTGCTTGAGGTTCATGTCATAATCTCTAAATAAAAGGGGCTGCAGACAAGTGAGCAATCAAGGTGGTATCTGTTGAATAATATTCTAAAAATCTGTGCTAGAAGCTTATTACATTGACTTAGCCAGTTGTAATAAAATAGTACTACGTGCTTCTTGGGGCCACAGCTATCAATGGAGAACCGCTTTGTAGAAGTTATGTTGTAGAAGTTTATGGAAGTCATATGTTAGAATAGGTATTGCAGAGTGCATAGAACTAGAAAGGATCGTGCCGTACACTGCAGTATACGAAAATAAATCTATAGTAGCAGTACACATTACACAGTAATAGATATAGTAATGTATTGCATTCACTCATAAATAAATATATCTATACACATCTACAGGAGACTTTTTACTGCCATAACTAACAAAAGTGTGCACTTCTAACACAAGTTTTATTGGATAACTATTTCTATCTCAGGTCACAGGTATGTGTTGAAAGCTTCTGATTTCTTGAACATTGACATATGAAACTGTAGATACAAACTTTCCCCTTAGATTTTGCTAAATCTCCAGACATTCTGGGACAGATTGGGAGCTACCACCAAATGGGCTCTGAGCTTTCTTTAAGGATAGAACGGTGCTAATTAAAAACAACTTACATGCAATGCTGAGTGCAATAATCAACTTCGGTGTAGAACTGGTAATTTAATAGTAAAACTTGATTCTGAGATGAGCCTGCTTATCTGCATGTCTTTGTTTAGCCATTTACTGTGAGGCAAAGTGATTTTAAAATGGACTTAAACCGCTGCTGAACAGAAGCAGGAGAGCTTCACCTCCCTTTGCATTGCTTTGCAGTGGTGTAGGCGATGGAGGCTGAGTGCAGAATAACGTCCTATCGCCCCCTGTGCGAGCAGCGCACCCCAAGCACGTTGCTGGGGCCTCAGTTGCTCCGCAAGATGCGGGGCTGGATGCGCATACAAAGCCCGCGTGCCGCTTTTCTTGCCCTTTAGCACTTGGGTCTTCCTTCAGCGTTTGCATTTTATGAATCATCTGTTCTGGTCTGCTAAAGGGTGTGCTCTGCTTTGGCAAAAGCAGGATATTTTTACAGGGGGTATGGAAGTGTAAAATACTCCTTCACGGGAGTGAGTGTAGACCAGACACGTTGTCTGGCCTCCAAGCCCGCTCCAAGACGCGTTAGTGCAAACACCGTGCTCTTCATGAGTAATTCTGGGTTTGAATGGGCTCTGCAAGTGTTTGAGAGCCCCTGGAGCAGGATTTGGTGGTGGGAAGAGGGCCTGAGAGAGGAAAAGGGTCCTGGTAACTACCCTGCAACCTCCTCTCCGCTGTAGGACTGGAACCCAGGAGTTCTGGTGAGCTGCAGCAATGTTATCATAACTTGGGACAATATTAATCTTCCACCTGCTATTATAAGAACCAATGTTATCCAGCATCGTGCTCGGACAAAGGGCACCTTTCTAGATGGTCCTTCTGTCTCCCCTGCGTGCCTTGGGAGCTGAGCCTTCCCAGGACAGAGCTGCAACCTGACACTCCTGGGACAGGAATGCTTTTTGGTAGCAACTTCTTTGGGACATTATAGCTTGGAGACAGAGCGAGCTTGATTTCTGTAAGAAAAGTCACATACCACACCAAACCATGTCTCCATCCCAGGTTATGAAAGAGCACTTCAGGCAAAGAATTCATGAGGCATAGTTGTGAAGGATTTGGGCATGCCCTTGTCAAGGTGTCCGTTTCAGTTGCAGCAAGCATCAGAGCGGAGCTGTGTAATTCAATTTATGTCGGCGTCTTTTTAGTTCTGTAACGATAACCCTTAGTTTAAAAGGTAGACAGTTTAGTATTTTCAATGTTATATGACTGGAAACAAGCAGTGCTTTCTTGGACTACATCTTTGCCTTACAAAAATAATTAAGAAAAATAACTGTGAACAACTAGTTTTAAAAATGAGTGGCTGCTATCCAAGCATTTATCTCAGCTCATTCTCTCTGCATGACGCACTTGAAAACCGTGTACTGACCCCACCAATCTCCTAAGCTCATATTCTTAATAAGCTGTGCTTTCAAACAGTATGTAAAGGAGAGTTACTTTATGAATAGACACAACATCCCAACAAAGAGCTGGCATGAAGAAGGGAATGTGATGTGCTGAAGGTCTTGGGTAGACTTGAAAGGGAATTGGATGTAATTTCCTTCTGTGAGTTGAGAAGCATTTGATGTTTCTGCCCTTGCTTCAGCGATCCTGTAATAGTCTGATTGTAGCTTCTTCTCTCGGAGGTGGTCCAAGAGGTATCTGCGAGGTCTCAGCTGACAGGAAAGCTGCTTCTGACTTTTTGAAACCTCTTAACAATTGTGCAATGTCTAAGTGAGCAGTTTTCATACTCCTGGGGGTGGGGGTTAAAATCGGATGACAAGTTTATCTCAACATTTAATAACTAGAACGTTAGTATTTTTAACTCAAGTGCTATCTGCTTAATTGAAAGAAGGAGGCAGAAAAGGGTGAAGTTCACCCGTACACTGAAGGTCTGCACAAATATTGCCCATGGGAGATTAAATTGAGTATTAAAATTAAAATGATAGTTGTATGCTTGGGCACTGGTGTGAGCTCAGGAAAAGTCAGGGTTTGAATCACTTCTCTGCACTAACTACTGTTAGTAGTGCAACTAGTTAGTTGCACTAACTACTGCAAACAGAGGTAACCAGTCGAGAGATGTACTTTTGTTCTTCCCTGTATCTCCATGTGTCCCCTTCTGCTTTCCCCCCGTCTAACCCTGGGCCAGCATCAGCAAACAGCTCAGCGGCTCTGCCTCTCTGTGTCCCCATCCTGTTCCTCCTGGGAGCACGTTCAGCTCAAATAGTAACCTGCCTTGGGGGTTGCTCCATTTTCTTTTCCCCAAGCTTTAACCCAAGCCAGCCTGCAGGTTATTTTTCTCTGACATACAAACAAAACCATGTGGCTCTTGCATCTGCGTTCCAGCCCTACGCTCCTGTTTGCTTCCTCCGTCTATTCGCAGCTGCATTCCAGTCTCCCCACAACCTGCCTCTCCGTGCCAGCCCCAGGCCCTTCCCCTCCATTTCCAGAGCTGATCCAAAACCCATTGGAGTCAACAGAAGACCTTCTATTGCCTTCCAGGCTCCTTGGATCAGCTCTACAGTTCCTCTTTAAAACCTAGTCTTTACATAAAGCTCTTTCTCATGCTTGCCTCTGTTGTCCCACACAGTCCCGAAGTGAATTATCCTTCTTTTCCTCAGCTACCAGTCTTCAGTGTTTTGTCCTTCTTATTTTCTGGGTTTCTGTTGAAAGATATAATCAGGTGGCTGCTTTAGACCTATTCAGAGTATTTGGAAAAGTTACCACCCTTCTAGCTACTAGTTACCTGCTCCTCATCTTATGTGCAGCACTTGGCTATGTCTGTATTGCCAGGGTTTAATCTGAAGTAAAATCATCTAAACTGTGATTGAAACTAACTTCACAAGCACCAGCTGAGTTATTTTTGGTGTGGCTCTACTCATATCACAGACCGTCATCTGATTCTGACTAATGAAACCTCATTACAAACTTTTTACCTCTCTGTCACCCTTTTTGCCTTGGAGAAGATCATAGACATATACAGTATGTTACAAGTATGTTGCTTCCTTCTTTCCTTCCCTTTTCTTCAAAGCAGAGGACAAAAAAAAAATAGTTACTTCATCTTCCTTTTATATCTTCTTTGTTAGTTGCATTTTGCTTAATTCTCCTAAACCAATGTAAAGTAGTATGTACAGTAGCCATCTAATGCATGCTGCAGGTAGTTAATTGAAGGTACAGGACCTTTTGATGTATTTCTCAAGAACCACTAACTTCTCATAACTTCTTGACGTGATTTAAGGTGAATTTTTGAAGGTCCTCAGAAAACGCATGCAACCCCATTTCTGGCTGTGCCGCGTGTTGTGCAATTGTGTGCACACGTACAAGCTGTTTAATGTTCTCCATCTGTACAGCATAAGTGACAATGCAGATCATTGTGCATTAAGCCCTGTGGTCTTAATTCTTTTTTTTTTTAAGGTGTTGCTTATTGTACCGTTTGTTCTTGTAGTACGTGAGGTCTGGCTCAATGTTGCCAAGGGAGGGGGGAATCCTGCGTGCTACCGCGCGCACAGTTCTCTGCTGGCTGGCGTCCTTCAGGGGCTCTGCTTGCTCTGCACAAAGGCAAAGAGTGGCTCAATTCTTAGAGCTGGGGTTTGGGAGGGAGAAGGCACCACCCAAGGCTGTGGGTAGACCTGCTAGGCTGTGTTGGAGCTGTGCAAGACGTTGTGTGTGCATGACAAAGAATGGACCCATACCTTAAACCTCCGCAAACCAAAGCTCATCTCTGCCCATCCTCTCCCTCCTTCGCCCCCACACTGCCCATGGAAGGTCTTGCACCTGCCTGCCCTGCCTGCTGTCCTGGCGGCTCTGCCACAATCAGGCCTTTCAGCTCAACTCCGTTCCCTCACAGGGAATTTGGAGAGAGCTGGCAAGACATGCAGCTTTTTTCTGGCAAGCAAGAAAGGGGAAGCAGAACTATTTTACCTGGATGACCTGTCATGGTGTCCCCAGTCTGATGGACTCCCAATTGCTTCCCACACACATAGAGTACATAGAGAACATTTTATTGAGTCATCTTACTTCTGCGCTTGAGGCAAGAACATGAACAAAGAAGCAACTGTCCAACCAGAGCTACTTCTGCAGCAGGAGGTTTTTCCTGGCATAGGAAACTTGGTGTAGTTACTGACAAAGAGCTCGCAGTGAGGGCAGAGCTATCCACCAGCCAAGCTGTGCTTTGGACCAGCAGAGTAAAGGTGCCTTCCACTTGAGTAAAACAAGCCCTACGGGTACAAATACGATTGTGTCTACGTCAGGATGCAATGTCTAGCACAGCAGTATATGCGTCACCCCACTTAACATCCTTATGTGATACAGACAACATACTATGAATAGCCCAGGCTTTTATAGCAACTGCAGCTCCTCTCTCTGTAGTGTAAGACATCTTCTTGGCCCAGTCTACTGTCTCAAAAGATGTGTGGCGTTTGCTGTTCATTTTCAGTAGCTGCCTGTTGCTTTTTAAGGCCCTAATCCTACCAAAGAACTCACCCCAAAAACACCTTTAGGTTGCTCCAACCTCCAATATGTAGATTTTGTATTCGCCGGATGGCTATGAGAAACATCTTCAAAAGATACAAAGCAGTCAAAAATGAAACACATCAATGCCCCCTCTGAAATTATCCTGGTCTCCATGATCTCAGCAGCACAATGGTGAGCAGTTAGATGTGTACCCACTTCACACTAATGCAGGTTAGCTGAAGCCATTTCCCAACCCACTTAAGCCAAACAAAAAGATGCGTGGAAATAAGTGCAGGGCAGGTACTCTGCAGTAAACCCCACAGCCGAGTTTTATTGCACAGTGAGACACCTTGACCTGTAGCGGACGAGCACGTTCTTTCACGCTGAGATGAAAGCACGCATGCAGAGGTAGCTGAGGAGGGGGTGAGCGGCAGCTTTGCTCCGTACGTTACCTTGCGATAACTTAGTCATACGTGCGTGCTCTTAAGACCACTGAGAAGCTAGGCTAGAGAGAAGGAGCTGCCACCAGCTAAGTTGCATGACATCTGCTGCTGACTTCCTCATGGAAATGCTTGCTGTGATGAATGTATTCCAAAATGACATTTGCCTTTTGTTTCCCATGTTAACCACTTCCTCCTTTTGGGTTCAGCTACTCGTGAGTCTCAACTCCTCTCAACTATAGCCTTCTGTAATTACCTGCGGCTTTACTTAGCTGCTTCTAAGCCTATCTCTGAAGCAACAGACGTGGCTATGAGTGGCCCCAGATATTCTTTGCCACTACCCTTTCAAGTTAAAGGGCGACTGAGGAGGTGCAAGTGCAGTTAAGACCCTCCTACACCTCCTTCTTATTAATAAGAATCAGACCTCAACAGTCTGAGAATACCTAGCTTTTATATAATGCTTTTCATCAGCTGGTCTTAAAACACTTTGACAATAATGTTAATATTTCCTCATCATACAGGTAGGGAAACATGGGATGTACAAATTGGGTGGTTTGTTCTAAGTGTCCATCCAGCCCGGTGGCAACCCTCTGGACCAGACATACATCTTTGGGACTGCATGAAACTGAGCTGCAAATTTGCAATGAGCTATCGCACCTTGAGAGAGAATATGGGGAGTGTTTGCACTCAGGGCAAGATGTCGGTCATCTTGTTTTTTCGTATTGTTTTGATGTAAGCAGCTATAAGGGAAACAAACAAAAACCCCCACTAATGAGCTGCAGCATCTGTTGATACTTTGGCTAGATGGAACTGCAACACTTCAACATAGAATCATGGAATCATAGAATTATTAAGGTTGGAAAAGACCTCTGAGATCATCTAGTCCAACCGTCAACCCAACCCCACCGTGCCTACTCAACCATGTCCCAAAGTGCCACATCCACACGTTTTTTGAACACCTCCGGGGATGGGGACTCCACCGCCTCCCTGGGCAGCCAGTTCCAATGCCTCACCCCTCTTTCAGTAAAGACATTTTTCCTAATATCCAATCTAACCCCCCCCTGGTGAAACTTGAGGCCGTTACCCATTGTCCATGTTGTGTTACTTCTCATGTTCTCTTCGTGAAACAGGCCTTGCAAGTGCTTATTTGGTATTGCTGACAGCAGGCAACCGCTAGTCAGTGTGATAAGATAGATCAACGGATCGAACTACGTTTCCTTAAAGATGGATATCTGTTCTGCCTTCACACTTACTCAAATCATTTCATTTTACTTATCTAAACTGCTCTGCATACTTCAGCTGCTCTCAAGCAGTACCTGAGCCTTTTCTTAAGTATGAGCATATTAATGATGCATTTGAAATGCTGTACTGCCTTGGGGATTTTTGGTCCCTTTGCATTTCTAGCGGGATGTGTGAAGGCTGTTGCTTCCAGTCCTGGCATTGAATGGTCAGTTGTGCCTCTCTCAATGATATTTACACTGGGATGACTCCACTGGAGCCACAGCAAACTAGGGGGACCAGACAGCTGGGGACTGGAAAATATCGCTCCTCAGTGCATATACAGTACAAGCGGTGAGGACAGTGCCAGAAGCCCTCTGTGATACATGAAGATGTGTCTTTCTTCTGAGAAGGGACAACCACTTCTAACAACAGCAAGATAGAAGTTATAAATGGCTCTGTTTACTGGGGCCTCATCCTGGTAGTTGTGAGGCACAGTGCCTGCCAACTCACATGGTTTTATGATGAGTCCCAGTACATTTATTGCTTTCCCTAAAGTCTTGATCCCTGGAGTCATGTGAATATTTCGCAGTCTCAGATTTCACTTATTATTGTTTTAATTACAAAGAAAGCCATTTACTAGGTCTCAAGGATCTAGAGAAATGCTTGAAAACACAAACCTGAGCATTGTAAAACTGAGAAAGCAAACAAAAAGAACTCCAAATGCATTTTTTTTAAGTCTCCTGGTCTCTCTTTTATTTTTTTTAGGCCTGTCTGATGGTTTTCAATGCTTGGCGTTGGCAGTCCCAAGTCCCGATCTGAGCCATTCCCTTTTCTGAAGAGGCTGCAGGCCATCAAAAGACAAAAGGTGAATTAAAGCATGTGTTTAATCCTGCTTTACAGATGTAGTGCCTTGGAAAGTTTGGGACTAAAGACTCAGGGTCTCATGGGAAGTCTGTAGTGGCATAAAGAACCAGTTTCAGATCTTCTAAGTCTCAGTCTTCTCTGCAGTGAAGTAGCCTAGGGCATCCACTAATGATGTTGTGTTGCTTCTGAGCAGATCAGAGTAAGCTATTTCTAAAGTTTAAAACAAACAAACAAACAAAAAAAACAAATAAAAAACCAACCAACAAAAAAAAAAAAAAACAAACCAAAAAACAAACAAACAAAAAAACCCCCACCAAAACTGCAAATAGTCCTTGACTGGGTATAAATGAGCAGAGCTTCAGTGATTTGGTCATGGAGGGGTCAGTTCTAAAGGGAGAGGTCCCAGACCCAGAAGACAATTCTGTAAAAAGCGATCCCTGCCTCCCAGCTCCCCTCATCTTGTGATCAGGAACTCATTTTGTGTGGATCATGTTTCCCTTGCCACCCTCCACATACCCTGTGAGAAGGACAGGCACTGTGCATAGAAGAGAAGGAACAAAGGCAGGGCCCAGTGTGGCTGTTTACTCACTCCACGCACTATTGTCTTCAATCAGATAAGCCTGTGGCCATATGGTGGAACATTTCCAGATCCAAATCAGCCAGAAAAAAAAGTGAGACTAGGAGACCAACACCAGACCTCTTGAGTTTCGTCTGTCCCAGGTATGTACCTGCCCCACCAGGTCATATGATAGGGAGCTGGCTGTGATTCCTACGGAGAGAGTGCCTTCTAGTTTCATCCTGCTCCAAGGTGTGCCTCTTACTGCAGATACATTTTCCCGCATCAGGATTTTACCTGCTAAATGGGGCAAAGTGGTGAGGGGGAGAGGATAAAGGAGTTGGGTATCAGGAAGAAAAACTGCATCTGCCATAGAGTAGGTAGGTTGTTGCGCCCAGACGTGAGATACAGGAGGGCTGCAAGAGACAGGAGCCACCCCTGTGGTTGGCGCTTGCGGTGGCCGGGCCCTGGCAGGTTGG